>CM027126.1:3424875-3610074 GCA_015476505.1 Urochloa ruziziensis | reverse complement strand
CGAACGCGCCCAATGCACCTTATTAGACCCAAGACTCATGTTTGGATGCGTTTCGTACCATTTCGTTACTTTGAAAATGACCGGTACGAGTTTCGCTCAGGTGTTCCAGTGTGAATGCAGCATTCTGGGCCACCGAACTTCCAGAAATTGTTTCGCAACAAAAGCGCCCAATGCACCTTATTAGACCCAAGACTCATGTTTGGATGCGTTTCGCACCATTCGTTACTTCGAAAATGACTGTTACGAGTTTCGCCCGGGTGTTCCAGTGTGAATGCACCATTCTGGGCGACCGAACTTCTCGAAACTTTTTCGCAACGAACGCACCCAATGCACCTTATTAGACCGAAGACTCATGTTTGGATGCGTTTCGTACCATTTCGTTACTTCGAAAATGACCGGTACGAGTTTCGCTCGGGTGTTCCAGTGTGAATGCACGCATTCTGGGCCACCGAACTTCCGGAAATTTTTCGCAACAAAAGCGCCCAATGCACCTTATTAGACCCAAGACTCATGTTTGGATGCGTTTCGCACCATTTCGTTACTTCGAAAATGACTGTTACGAGTTTCGCCCGGTGTTCCAGTGTGAATGCACGATTCTGGGCGACCGAACTTCCGGAATCTTTTTCGCAACGAACGCGCCCAATGCCACCTTAAGAGACCCAAGACTAATGTTTGGATGCATTTCATATCATTTCATTACTTTGAAATGACTGTTACGAGTTTCGCCCGGGTGTTCCAGTGTGAATGCACCATTCTGGGCGATCAACTTCCGGAAACTTTTTCACAACGAACGCGTCCAATGCACCTTATAGACCCAAGACTATTGTTTGGATGCGTTTCATATCATTTCATTACTTGAAAATGACCAGTATGAGTCTCGCTCGGGTGTTCTGTGTGAATGCACCATTCTGGGCGACCAAACTTCCGGAAATTTGCTCGCAATGAACGCGTCCAATGCACCTTATTAGACCCAAGACTCATGTTTGGATGCATTTGTACCGTTTCGTTACTTCGAAAATGAACTGTACGAGTTTCGCTTGGTTGTTCTAGTGTGGGCGACCGACCTTCCGGAAACTTTTTCGCAACGAACGCGCCAATGCACCTTATTAGACCAAGACTCATGTTTGGTTGCGTTTCGCACCATTTCGTTACTTCGAAAATTACCGTTACGAGTTTTGCCCAGGTGTACCAGTGTGAATGCTCCATTCTGGGCAACCGAACTTCTGGAAACTTTTAGCAACGAACGCGCCCAATGCACCTTATTAGACCCAAGACTAATGTTTGGATGTGTTTCATATCATTTCATTACTTTGAAATGACCGGTATGAGTCTCGCTCGGGTGTTCTGTGTGAATGCACCATTCTGGGCGACCAAACTTCCGGAAATTGCTCGCAATGAACGCGTCCAATGCACCTTATTAGACCCAAGACTCATGTTTGGATGCATTTCGTACCGTTTCGTTACTTCGAAAATGAACTGTACGAGTTTCGCTTGGTTGTTCTAGTGTGGGCGACCGACTTCCGGAAACTTTTTCGCAACGAACGCGCCCAATGCACCTTATTAGACCCAGACTCATGTTTGGTTGCGTTTCGCACCATTTCGTTACTTCGAAAATGACCGTTACGAGTTTTGCCCAAGTGTACCAGTGTGAATGCTCCATTCTGGGCAACCGAACTTCTGGAAACTTTTAGCAACGAACGCGCCCAATGCACCTTATTAGACCCAAGACTAATGTTTGGACGCGTTTCATATCATTTCATTACTTTGAAAATGACCGGTATGAGTCTCGCTCGGGTGTTCTGTGTGAATGCACCATTCTGGGCGACCAAACTTCCGGAAATTTGCTCGCAATGAACGCGGTCCAATGCACCTTATTAGACCAAGACTCATGTTTGGATGCATTTCGTACCGTTTCGTTACTTTGAAAATGAATTGTACGAGTTTCGCTCGGTTGTTCCAGTGTGGGCGACCGACTTCCGGAAACTTTTTCGCAACGAACGCGCCCAATGCACCTATTAGACCCAAGACTCATGTTTGGATGCGTTTCGCACCATTTCGTTACTTCGAAATGACAGTTACGTGTTTCGCCCGGGTGTTCCAGTGTGAATGCACCATTCTGGGCGACCGAACTTCCGAAACTTTTTCGCACGAACGCGCCCAATGCACCTTATTAGACCCAAGACTCATGTTTGGATGCGTTTCGTACCTTTCGTTACTTTCGAAAATGACCGTAGATTTCGCTCGGGTGTTCCAGTGTGAATGCAACATTCTGGGCGACCGAACTTCCGAAACTTTTTCGCAACGAACGCGCCCAATGCACCTTATTAGACCCAAGACTCATGTTTGGATGCGTTTCGCACCATTTCGTTACTTCGAAAATGACCGGTACGAGTTTCGCTCGGGTGTTCCAGTGTGAATGCACCATTCTGGGCGACCGAACTTCTCGAAACTTTTTCGCAACGAACGCACCCAATGCACCTTATTAGACCGAAGACTCATGTTTGGATGCGTTTCGTACCATTTCGTTACTTCGAAAATGACCTGTTACGAGTTTCGCTCGGGTGTTCCAGTGTGAATGCACCATTCTGGGCGACCGAACTTCCGGAAACTTTTTCGCAACAAACGCGCCCAATGCACCTTATTAGACCCAAGACTCATGTTTGGATGCGTTTCGTACCATTTCGTTACTTCGAAATGACTGTTACGAGTTTCGCCCGGGTGTTCCAGTGTGAATGCACCATTCTGGGCGACCGAACTTCCAGAAACTTTTTCGCAACGAACGCTGCCCAATGCACCTATTAGACCCAAGACTCATGTTTGGATGCCGTTTCGTACCGTTTCGTTACTTCGAAAATGACGTACGAGTTTCGCATCGGGTGTTCCAGTGTGAATGCACCTTCTGGGCGACCGAACTTCCGAAACTTTTTTCGCAACGAAACGCGCCCAATGAACCTTATTAGACCCAAGACTCATGTTTGGATGCGGTTCGCACCATTTCGTTACTTCGAAAATGACCGTACGAGTTTCGCCGGGTTTTCCAGTGTGAATGCACCATTCTGGGCGACCGAACTTCTCGAAACTTTTCGCAACGAACGCACCCAATGCACCTTATTAGACCGAAGACTCATGTTTGGATGCGTTTCGCTACCATTTCGTTACTTCGAAAATGACGTTACGAGTTTCGCTCGGGTGTTCCAGTGTGAATGCACCATTCTGGGCGACCGAACTTCCGGAAACTTTTCGCAACGAACGCGCCCAATGCACCTTATTAGAACCTCAAGACTCATGTTTGGGATGCAGTTCGCACCATTTCGTTACTTCGAAATGACCGTTACGAGTTCGCCCGGGTGTTCCAGTGTGAATGCACCATTCTGGGCGACCGAACTTCCTGGAAATTGTTTCGCAACGAACGCGCCCAATGCACCTTATTAGACCCAAGACTCATGTTTGGATGCCGTTTCGTACCATTTCGTTACTTCGAAAATTGACCGGTACGAGTTTCGCTCGGTGTTCCAGTGTGAATGCACCATTCTGGGCGACCGAACTTCCGGAAACTTTTTCGCAACGAACGCGCCCAATGCACCTTATTAGACTCCAAGACTCATGTTTGGATGCTTGTACGCCCATTTCGTTACTTCTAAAATGACCGTACGAGTTTCGCTAGGGTGTTCCAGTGTGAATGCACCATTCTGGGCGACCTGAACTTCCGAAACTTTTTCGCAACAACGCGCCCAATGCACCTTATTAGACCCAAGACTCATGTTTGGATGCGTTTCGCACCAATCGTTAATTCGAACATGACGTTACGAGTTCGCCCGAGTGTTCCAGTGTGAATGCACATTCTGGGACGATCGAAGTTCCGAAAACTTTTTCGCAACGAACCGCGCCCCAAGCACCTTATTAGACCCAAGACTCATGTTTGGATGCGTTTCAGTACATTCGTTACTTCGAAAATGACTGTACG
The DNA here is from genome assembly GCA_015476505.1 of Urochloa ruziziensis. Classification (NCBI taxonomy): domain Eukaryota; kingdom Viridiplantae; phylum Streptophyta; class Magnoliopsida; order Poales; family Poaceae; genus Urochloa; species Urochloa ruziziensis. The sequence goes on along the minus strand of CM027126.1, from coordinate 3,606,110 downwards.
AGTTCGCTCGGGTGTTCTGTGTGAATGCACAATCTGGGCGACCGAACTTCCGGAAATTTTTGCAATTGAACGTGCCCAATGCACATTATTAGACCCAAGACTCATGTTGGATGCGTTTCGTACCGTTTCGTTACTTTGAAAATGAACGGACGAGTTTCGCTCGGGTGTTCCAGGTGAATGCACCATTCTGGGCGACCGAACTTCCCGACTACTTTTTTCGCAACGAAAGCGCCCAATGCACCTTATTAGACTCAAGACTCATGTTTGGATGCGTTTCGCACCATTTCGTTACTTCGAAAATGACCGTTACGAGTTTCGCCCAGGGTGTTCCAGTGTGAATGCACCATTCTGGGCGACCGAACTTCTCGGAAACTTTTTCGCAACGAACGCACCCAATGCACCTTATTAGACCGAAGACTCATGTTTGGATGCGTTTCGTACCATTTCGTTACTTTGAAAATGACCGGTACGAGTTTCGCTCGGGTGTTCAAGTGTGAATGCACCATTCTGGGCGACCGAACTTCCGGAAATTTTTCGCAACTAAACGCGCCCAATGCACCTTATTAGACCCAAGACTCATGTTTTGGATGCGTTTCGTACCAGTTTCGTTACTTCGAAAATGACTGTTACGAGTTTCGCCGGGTGTTCCAGTGTGAATGCACCATTCTGGGCGACCGAACTTCCGGAAACTTTTTCGCAACGAACGCGCCCAATGCACCTTATTAGACCCAAGACTCATGTTTGGATGCGTTTCGTACCATTTCGTTACTTCGCAACTGACCGGTACGAGTTTCGCTCAGGGTGTTGCAATAGTGAATGCACGATTCTGGGCGACCGAACTTCCGGAAAGTTTTTCACAACAACGCGCCCAATGCACCTTATTAGACCCAAGACTCATGTTTGGATGCGTTTCGCACCATTTCGTTACTTCGAAAATGACTGTTACGAGTTTCGCCCGGGTGTTCCAGTGTGAATGCACCATTCTGGGCGACCGAACTTCCGGAAACTTTTTCGCACGAACGCGCCCAATGCACCTTATTAGACCCAAGACTCATGTTTGGATGCATTTCGATACCATTTCGTTACTTTGAAAAATTACCGTGTACGAGTTTCGCCCGGTGTTCCAGTGTGAATGCACCATTCTGGGCGACCGAACTTCCGGAAACTTTTTCGCAACGAAACGCGCCCAATGCACTATTAGACCCAAGACTCATGATTTGGATGCGTTTCGCACCATTCGTTACTTCGAAAATGACTGTTACGAGTTTCGCCCGGGTGTTCCAGTGTGAATGCAGCATTCTGGGCCACCGAACTTCCGGAAATTGTTTCGCAACAAAGCGCCCAATGCACCTTATTAGACCCAAGACTCATGTCTGGATGCGTTTTGTACCATTTCGTTACTTCGAAAATGACCGGTACGAGTTTCGCTCGGGTGTTGCAATACGAATGCACGATTCTGGGCGACCGAACTTCCGAAAAATTGTCACAACAAACGCGCCCAATGCACCTTATTAGACCCAATACTCATGTTTGGATGCGTTTCGCACCATTTCGTTACTTCGAAAATGACTGTTACGAGTTTCGCCCGGGTGTGTGAATGCACCATTCTGGGCGACCGAACTTCCGGAAACTTTTTCGCAACGAACGTGCCCAATGCACCTTATTAGACCCAAGACTCATGTTTGGATGCGTTTCGTACCATTTCGTTACTTCGAAAATGACCGTTACGAGTTTCGCCCAGGTGTTCCAGTGTGAATGCAGCATTCTGGGCCACCGAACTTCCGGAAATTGTTTCGCAACAAAAGCGCCCAATGCACCTTATTAGACCCAAGACTCATGTTTGGATGCGTTTCGCACCATTTCGTTACTTCGAAATGACAGTTACGTGTTTCGCCCGGGTGTTCCAATGTGAATGCACCATTCTGGGCGACCGAACTTCTCGAAACTTTTTCGCAATGAACGCACCCAATGCACCTTATTAGACCGAAGACTCATGTTTGGATGCGTTTCGTGTGAATGCAGCATTCTGGGCCACCGAACTTCTAGAAATTGTTTCGCAACAAAGGCGCCCAATCTACCTTATTAGACCTAAGACTCATGTCTGGATGCGTTTTGTACCATTTCATTACTTCGAAAATGACCCGTACGACTTTCGCTCGGGTGTTGCAATATGAATGCACGATTCTGGGCGACCGAATTTCCGGAAATTTTTTCGCAACAAACGCACCCAATGCACCTTATTAGACCCAATACTCATGTTTGGATGCGTTTCGCACCATTTCGTTACTTCGAAAATGACTGTTACGAGTTTCGCCCGGGTGTTCCAGTGTGAATGCACCATTCTGGGCGACCGAACTTCCGGAAACTTTTTCGCAACGAACGCGCCCAATGCACCTTATTAGACCCAAGACTAATGTTTGGATGCGTTTCATATCATTTCGTTACTTTGAAAATGACCGGTACGAGTTTCGCTCGGGTGTTCAAGGGTGAATGCACCATTTCTGGGCGACCGAACTTCCAGGAAATTTTTTCGCAACTAAACGCGCCCAATGCACCTTATTAGACCCAAGACTCATGTTTGGATGCGTTTCGTACCAGTTTCGTTACTTCGAAAAATGACTTACGAGTTTCGCTCGGGTGTTCTAGTGTGAATGCACCATTCTGGGCGACCGAACTTCCGAAACTTTTTCGCAACGAACGCGCCCAATGCACCTTATTAGACCCAAGACTCATGTTTGGATGCGTTTCGCTACCATTTCGTTACTTTGAAAATGACCGTTACGAGTTTCGCCCGGGTGTTCCAGTGTGAATGCACCATTCTGGGCGACCGAACTTCTCGAAACTTTTTCGCAACGAACGCACCCAATGCACCTTATTAGACCAAGACTCATGTTTGGATGCGTTTCATACCATTTCGTTACTTCGAAAATGACGGGTACGAGTTTCGCTCGGGTGTTCCAGTGTGAATGCACGCATTCTGGGCGACCGAACTTCCGGAAATTGTTTCGCAAGCAACAGCGCCCAATGCACCTTATTAGACCCAAGACTCATGTTTGGATGCGTTTCGTACCATTTCGTTACTTCGAAAATGACTGTACGAGTTTGCTCGGGTGTTCCAGTGTGAATGCACCATTCTGGGCGACCGAACTTCCGAATACTTTTTCGCAACGAACGCGCCCAATGCACCTTATTAGACCCAAGACTCATGTTTGGATGCGTTCGTCACCATTTCGTTACTTCGAAAATGACTGTACGAGTTTCGCTCGGGTGTTCCAGTGTGAATGCACCATTCTGGGCGACCGAACTTCCGCATACTTTTTCGCGACGAATGCGCCCAATGCACCTTATTAGACCCAAGACTAATGTTTGGATGCATTTCATATCATTTCGTTACTTTGAAAATGACTGTTACGAGTTTCGCCCAGGTGTTCCAGTGTGAATGCACCATTCTGGGCGACCGAACTTCTGCATACTTTTTCGCAACGAACGCGCCCAATGAACCTTATTAGACCCAAGACTCATGTTTGGATGTGTTTTGCACCATTTCGTTACTTTGAAAATGACCGGTATGAGTTTTGCTCAGGTGTTCCAGTGTGAATGCAGCATTCTGGGCCACCGAACTTCCGGAAATTGTTTCGCAACAAAAGCGCCCAATGCACCTTATTAGACCCAAGACTCATGTCTGGATGCGTTTCGTACCATTTCGTTACTTCGAAAATGACCGGTACGAGTTTCGCTCGGGTGTTGCAATACGAATGCACGATTCTGGGCGACCGAACTTCCGAAAAAATTGTCACAACAAACGCGCCCAATGCACCTTATTAGACCCAATACTCATGTTTGGATGCGTTTCGCACCATTTCGTTACTTCGAAAATGACTGTTACGAGTTTCGCCCGGGTGTGTGAATGCACCATTCTGGGCGACCGAACTTCCGGAAACTTTTTCGCAACGAACGTGCCCAATGCACCTTATTAGACCCAAGACTCATGTTTGGATGCGTTTCGTACCATTTCGTTACTTCGAAAATGACCGTTACGAGTTTCGCCCAGGTGTTCCAGTGTGAATGCAGCATTCTGGGCCACCGAACTTCCGGAAATTGTTTCGCAACAAAAGCGCCCAATGCACCTTATTAGACCCAAGACTCATGTTTGGATGCGTTTCGCACCATTTCGTTACTTCGAAATGACAGTTACGTGTTTCGCCCGGGTGTTCCAATGTGAATGCACCATTCTGGGCGACCGAACTTCTCGAAACTTTTTCGCAATGAACGCACCCAATGCACCTTATTAGACCGAAGACTCATGTTTGGATGCGTTTCGTGTGAATGCAGCATTCTGGGCCACCGAACTTCTAGAAATTGTTTCGCAACAAAGGCGCCCAATGCACCTTATTAGACCCAAGACTCATGTCTGGATGCGTTTTGTACCATTTCATTACTTCGAAAATGACCCGTACGAGTTTCGCTCGGGTGTTGCAATATGAATGCACGATTCTGGGCGACCGAATTTCCGGAAATTTTTTCGCAACAAACGCGCCCAATGCACCTTATTAGACCCAATACTCATGTTTGGATGCGTTTCGCACCATTTCGTTACTTCGAAAATGACTGTTACGAGTTTCGCCCGGGTGTCCAGCGTGAATGCACCATTCTGGGCGACCGAACTTCCGGAAACATTTTCGCAACGAACGCGCCCAATGCACCTTATTAGACCCAAGACTAATGTTTGGATGCGTTCATATCATTTCGTTACTTTGAAAATGACCGGTACGAGTTTCGCTCGGGTGTTCAAGTGTGAATGCACCATTCTGGGCGACCGAACTTCTGGAAATTTTTCGCAACGAAAGCGCCCAATGCACCTTATTAGACCCAAGACTCATGTTTGGATGCGTTTCGTACCATTTCGTTACTTCGAAACTGACTGATACGAGTTTCGCTCGGGTGTTCCAGTGTGAATGCACCATTCTGGGCGACCGAACTTCCGGAAATTTTTTCGCAACGAACGCGCCAATGCACCTTATTAGACCCAAGACTCATGTTTGGATGCATTTCTACCGTTTCGTTACTTCGAAAATGAACAATTACGAGTTTCGCTCGGGTGTTCCAGTGTGAATGCACCATTCTGGGCGACCGAACTTCTCGAAACTTTTTTCGCAACGAACGCACCCAATGCACCTTATTAGACTCAAGACTCATGTTTGGATGCATTTCGCACCATTCGTTACTTCGAAAATGACCGTTACGAGTTTCGCTCCGGTGTTCCAGTGTGAATGCACCATTCTGGGCGACCGAACTTCCGGAAATTTTTTCGCAGCAAACACGCCCAATGCACCTTATTAGACCCAATACTCATGTTTGGATGCGTTTCGCACCATTTCGTTACTTCGAAAATGACTGTTACGAGTTTCGCCCGGGTGTTCCAGGGTGAATGCACCATTCTGGGCGACCGAACTTTCGGAAACTTTTTCGCAACGAACGCGCCCAATGCACCTTATTAGACCCAAGACTAATGTTTGGATGCGTTTCATATCATTTCGTTACTTGAAAATGACCGGTACGAGTTTCGCTCGGGTGTTCAAGTGTGAATGCACCATTCTGGGCGACCGAACTTCCGGAAATTTTTTCGCAATAAACACGCCCAATGCTCCTTATTAGACCCAAGACTCATGTTTGGGTCCGTTTCGTACCGTTTCGTTACTTCGAAATGAACGAGTTTCGCTTGGGTGTTCCAGTGTGAATGCACCATTCTGGGCGACCGAACTTTCGCATACTTTTTCGCGACGAATGCACCAATGCACCTTATTAGACCCAAGACTAATGTTTGGATGCATTTCATATCATTTCGTTACTTTGAAAATGACTGTTACGAGTTTCGCCCGGGTGTTCCAGTGTGAATGCACCATTCTGGGCGACCAAACTTCCGGAAACTTTTTCGCAACGAACGCGCCCAAAGCACCTTATTAGACCCAAGACTAATGTTTGGATGCGTTTCATATCATTTCGTTACTTTGAAAAAGACTGATATGAGTTTCGCTCAGGTGTTCTGTGTCAATGCACCATTCTGGGCGACCGAACTTCCGGAAATTTGTTTGCAACGAACGCGTCCAATGCACCTTATTAGACCCAAGACTCATGTTTGGATGCATTTCGTACCGTTTCGTTACTACGAGTTTCGCTCGGGTGTTCCAGTGTTGGCGACCGAACTTCCGAAAACTTTTTCGCAACGAACACGCCCAATGCACCTTATTAGACCCAAGACCCATGTTTGGTTGCATTTCGCACCATTTCGTTACTTCGAAAATGACCGTTACGAGTTTCGCCCAGGTGTACCAGTGTGAATGCTCCATTCTGGGCAACCGAACTTCTGGAAACTTTTTAGCAACGAACGCACCCAATGTGATGAGGACATCACCGGTACATCTACACCAGCAGCACCTTCACCCCAAGCACCACCTTCAGGGCCAATCACTCGGGCTCGTGCAAGAGAGTTGAACTACGTCATGGTGCTAAAGAATGAAGGATATGTGGCTGGATTTGGACTGCGCACGAACGTCAACTTGTGACGGCCGCCATGACTTCATCCTGACTCCGTTTTGGGCGATCAAGTACTTGATGGAAAGCTTATCAAGTCTCTACTTTCAGATGGGTTCGGAATCACCGTCATGTCTTCACCGAGGCGGCCGCAATCGTCATTTTGATTCGGACTGTTTTCTGTCCAAGGTGCTGCGCCACCTTATTTTGGCCCAATGGGCCATGTATCGAGTTGGGTCCATTAGGGACGCGTCCTAGGGTTGTAGCACGACCCCAACTCCCTTGTGGCCGTGCTATTAAACCCTATAGCCGTCATTAGCATCCTTGAGTTTTGTTTTACATCTAGCTTTTAGCTACATTCACAGCCGCACAAATACGTGCTGTCCTCGTGATTCAGAACTCCACGTTCGAGTGATAATAAGATTGCTAGCCTCTCGTTCTTGTTCGTTCTTCGATTGCGCACAGGAATTGATCTTCGTGATCAGGCTGATCTTGCTTCAACTGGGTCGGTAACCACAGGGAGTTGGTTCAGCGATTGCATTGGCGCTTCGGGTTCGCTCGTCGTAGTCGGATCGTGAGGGTCTACTTCTGCCCAAGTCGAAATTATCCTCCACTCACCGAAAGATCGGGCACTTCAGCTCTATCAAGTGGTATCAGCTTTCTAGGTTGATCGGCGAGTTTTTATCGAGTGTTGTTGCATTACCTACAGTCCACAAAACCAAAAAAAATTTCAGGTTAGATCATTGTCCCAACACCATTCTTCGCCTTGCACTTTCTTTCAATAATTTGCGTTGTTGAATTTGTGTGCTTCGCGTTCAATTGTTGCTGGTTACTTTGTGCTTCCGCCACCGCCGCCACCACCTCCCGCCGCCGCTGCCACCACCACACGCTGCCGCCGCCGCTGCTCTACATCTTCACCACAAACCCTACAACCCCACGCCGCTCATCCGAGTCCTACTCGGTTCGGCCGCCGCGCGTTCGCAGTTTGGAAAGAGATAGAAAAGAAAAAGGAAAGAAAAAAAGGAAAGAAAAAAAGGAAATAAAAAAGGATAGTTTTGAAAAGAAAGAAAAAGGAAAGAATAAAAAAAAGAATCAGCAGTTCGGTTTTCGCTTGGCAGTTTCAAACACCTTCACGAAAACGGCCATAACTTTTCGATCGGATCTCCGATTTCAGCGTTCTTTTTTTTCCGGAAACCTTACGAAATTTCAGTGCCGGGTGCTGTCGGTTTCGAGGCAAAAAAACACCGTTTACACAGCGTAACGCGGCCCGGGAGATTTTCCGTTTCTGCATCCCACTTCCTTGTTACCTTTGCTCGATCCATAGAGCGTGGCACTTGTTTCCAGCAGTATAGTTACGTGTTTAGCACTATAATTCAGCTTTGCATTATTGTTTGATTGTGCTAATCCTTGATTTGAATGCAGCCTACCCAGAACTACACATATTCCTACGACAAGCCGACTTTGTTTCTCCAGGCAATCGCTGCTCCAATCTTTCGCAGGTGCTACTTGTTGCTTGCAGGTCGCCCCTGTTGCTTGGTAAGAACGGATAAGAACTTGATCGCAGCATCTTTGTGAGCTTTCCATACACACCTTTGTTGCCGTAGGATTTGTTTTTGTGTTTGTGCTAATCATGTCAGGAGATGTCAACAGCATCGTGGCACGATTCAATGCGTGGTCCACGTCGGTCACGGCGTTGCACAAGGACTATAACAATGACATGGAGCTAGACGATGGAGATCGCCACGGTTGTGCCCGCCGTGTGGTATGTCATCCACACATTGACTCCTTTGCTACGATTCAATTTAAAATTCCATCTTATAATGGCAAATATGATCCTGCTGCATATCTTGATTGAGAGTTAGAGGTAGAACAAAAATTTTCATGCCATGATATTCCTGCTAGTGCACAAGTTAACGCTGCTATTAGTGAATTTACTCTTTTTGCTTTAATGTGGTGGCATGAATATAAGCTAAAACATCCCACGGCTATTCCAACCACTTGGGCTCAATTAAAAGCTGCTATGGGTCATCGCTTTGTACCTTCATATTATGCCCGAGATTTGCTTAAACAAATGCAGCGGTTTCAGCAAGGGCAACAGTCTGTTGAGGAATATTACCAGGAATTACAAAAGGGTATGATCCGTTGTGGTTTATTTGAGACGGATGCCACTGCTATGGCACGTTTTTGCGGTGGTTTGAACCGCGACATTCAGGACATACTTGATTCTAATACTTATGCTGATATGACCGCATTGTTTGAATATGCTTGCAAAGCTGAACGTGAAGTGCAGGGACGCCGCTCGACGACATATACTATCTCTTTTGCAGGACGAAGCCCGACATCCAGCGCAGATCCTGCTCTCCCTACGCCATCCATATCTAGCACTACACCGCGCGAGAGGACGGCCACAACAGCGCCATCGACGACAGGTGCTCCACTCACGGAAGGTGAGACCACTTCTACTGTGCTGAATTTTTCCACACCTCATGCTATCATAGAGCAATTATTAGTGGAACCATCTCTTAACAAACCTTTGTCACGTGATGATGTGCTTGTTGTTCCTTGTGATAAAGATGATCTGTGTGACAATGCTTCTGTTGTACATGTTTTAAAATCACACCCTTGTGCTGAAATTAAACATGATAACATAGAGCAACTATCGATAGAACCCTTACTAATTTTACCTTTGTCACAAGATCATTTGCTTGATGTACCTTGTGATGAAGAAGAGTTGTGTGATAGTGATTCTTTTATTCCTCTGCCACAATTACTTAATCATGATGATACACATGCTTTGGAGCCATATAATTATGCTGAAAATCAAATGTTTGTTCTAATTACTTGTGCAAATGATGAACAAAAATTGCTATCTTCTTTAAATACTTTAGGTTATATTGACTCTGCTGTTCTATGTAATCTAAATTGTTTAGAGGAGAGATTTCTTGCATATCTCAAATTGCCATGCTTATCTAGGAATACATATCACTTCATTGGCAAATATAATCACAATGGAGAATATATGGTGCATCGAGTTTATATTTGTTCAAATCTGGTTAGACAACAATATGATAAGTTAGAGAGTTGTACTAAGAATAATCATGTCACATCCAATTTCTCTAGCTTTGTTTTAAAGAAACATGTTCAATCCAAAGAAGGGGAGCCTTGCTGGTTGCTACCTATGCCTGCTTTGTCTTTTGTGGGTACTAATCTTGTGCAGGATCATGTTGACAACCATATTGTGTCGTCCGATCCAGAAGTCTACATTCCTGCTGAAATGTCTATGCGAGATGACACATTTGACAATTCGAAGCATGGTGACCCTCCTCCTCCCAATACATTTGGTTTCTTTTCTTTTCGCAACCCCGTTCTCCTTTGCGTTGTGCAGGATCGGTTTCAAGTACAATTGACGCCGAGGACGGCTTTTCGTCAAGAAGGGGAGGATGATGAGGACATGAATTACATGAAGAGTGTTAAAGACACATGGAAGGCATGGAGGACCAAAGAGGTTGACTGGGGACCAACACAAAGTATTCCCACGTTTTACACCAGGCTATCACGTCACTTTTGGTCTAAGGAAATAAAGAGATTGAATCCAACACGTTTTGGAAACGCTGGATTCGGACAGCAGGGAAGTCCTGACTTTCGACGACCACCACGACCCCATCCGGACTCAGTTTGGGGCATTCAAGTACTTGATGGAAAGCTTATGAAGTCTACTTTCATATGGATCCGGAATCATGTCCATATCTTTCCCGAGACGGCCGCAATCGTCAAATCATTGACCAAAGGTTTTTCTGTCCTGGTGCTGCGCCACCTTATTTTGGCCCATGGGTCGTGTATCAAGTTGGGTCCATTAGGGACGCGTCCTAGGGTTGGAGCACGACCCCAGCACCCCTGTGGACGTCCTCCCCCTATCATATACCTCCTAGCCACCGCCAAGAACACTTTAGTTTTGTTTTACATCTTGCTTTGGCTACACCGAACACGCACAAATACGTGCTGTCCTCGTGTGATTCAGAACTCCACCTTCGAGTGATATTAAGATTGCTCGCCTTCTTTTTCTTGTTCGGTCTTTGATTGCGTACAGGAAGTTCTGATCTTGATTGCAACAGGGTCGGTAACCACAGGGAGTTGGTTCAACGATTGCATTGGCGCTTCGGGTTCGCTCGTCGTAGTCGGATCGTGAGGGTCGACTTCCACCAAATCAAAATTATCCTCCACTCACCGAAAGATCGGACACTTCAGCTCTATCAAGTGGGATGTTTGAGTTTATATTCACGCCACCAAATTAAATCAAACTCAGTAAATTCACTAATAGCAGCCTTAACTTGAGACGTAGCAGCGATATCATGATATGAAAATTTTTGTTCTACCTCTAACTCCCAATCAAGATATGCAGCAGGATCATACTTGCCATTAAAAGTAGGAATCTTAAATTTAATCTTCACAAATGAATCATTAACCGGATTACGTACCACGCAGCGGGCACGAGGTTGGCGGTCTCCATCCTCATATTCTGTGTCACCACCATAGCCCTTCTGCAAGTCCGTGAGCGTCGCGTTCATCGTCGTGAGCGTCGTGTTCATCGCATCAAGCCGGGCCGTCAAGGTGTCAAATGTACACTTGGAGGCTGTCTGAGCAAGGTCCTGCTGGTCGAGACGCTCGTTGGATGAAGAGAGTGCGGAATCAACCTTCTCGTGCAACGTCTTTATGTCGTCTTTAAGTCCATCAAGGTCGGCCCGCATGCCTTGCAACTTGGAGTCCATCTTGTCGTCGTCTCCTGACATGGTTAGCGCAAACACAAGAAAAACAGATCCTACGACAATAAATGTGTGGGTGGAAAGCTCACAAAGATGCTGCGATCAAGGTCTTATCCGTTCTTACCAAGCAACAGGGGCGATCGCAAACAACAAGTAGGACCTGTGAAAGATTGGAGCAGCGATTGCCTGGAGAAACAAAAGTCTGCTCGTCGTAGAAATATGTGTAGTTCTGGGTAGGCTGCACTCAAGTCAAGGATTAGCACAATCAAACAATAAATGCAAAGCTGAATAATAGTGCTAAACACGTAACAAAGCTTCTGGAAACAAGTGCCACCCGCGATGGATCAAGCAAAGGCAACAAGGAAGTGAGGTGGAGAAACGGAAAATCTCCCGGGCCGCGTTACGCTGTCTAAACGGCGTTTTTTGGCCTCGAAACCAGCTTCACTTGGTGCTACGCGGGGTGCCCCGTATAGGAAATTTCGTAAGCTTTCCAGAAAAAAAAAGAACGCTGAAATCGGAGATCCGAGCGAAAAGTTATGGCCGTTACAAAACAGGCGTTCGTAATGACACAAAACTGCCAAACGAAAAACCGAACTTTCCAAAAACGAACTGCTCTTTCCCCTTTTTTTAATTCTTTCCTTTGTCTTTCTTCTCAGAACTTTCCTTTTTTTATTTCCTTTTTTTGTCTTTCCTTTTTTTCTTTCCTTTTTTTTTCTCTCTTTCCTCAAACAGAAACACGAAACCGAGTAGGGTTCGGTTGGATTGGCGGCGCGTGGAGTGCGGATTGGGGAAGGAAAACGAAACCGAGTAGGGTTCGGTTGGAGGGGGGGAACGGCATGGTAACTCGGCGTGGTGGCGGCGGCGTGGTTTTGTAGGGTTTGTGGTGAGGCAAACGGCGGCGACGGCGCTGGTGGTGATGATGATTGCGGCGGCGGCGGCGCTGGTGGCGAGGTAGGACGGCGGCGACGGCGGTGGTGGAGATGAAAAGCGGCGAAAGCACAATGTGACCACAACAAATTAACGCGAAGCACACAAATTCAACAACGCAAATTATTGAAAGAAAGTGCAAGGCAAAGAAAGGTTTTGGGACAATGGTCTAACCTGAATTTTTTTTTTTGGTTTTGTGGACTGTAGGTAATGGAATAACACTCGATAAAAACTCACCGATCAACCTGGAAAGCTGATACCACTTGATAGAGCTGAAGTGCCCGATCTTTCGGTGAGTGGAGGTAAATTCGATTTGGTGGAAGTCGACCCTCACGATCCAACTACGACGAGCGAACCCGAAGCGCCAATGCAATCGCTGAACCAACTCCCTGTGGTTACCGACCTTGTTGAAGCAAGATCAGCCTGATCACGAAGATCAATTCCTATACGCAATCGAATAACGAACAAGAAAAAGAGGTGAGCAGTCTTAATGTCACTCGAAGGTGGAGTTCTGAATCACACGAGGACAGCACGTATTTGGTGCGTGCTCGCACCGTTTCGTTACTTCGAAAATGACCGTTACGAGTTTCGCCTCGGGTGTTCCAGTGTGAATGCACCATTCTGGGCGACCGAACTTCCGGAAACTTTTCGCAACGAACGCGCCCAATGCACCTTATTAGACCCAAGACTCATGTTTGGATGCGTTTCGTACCATTTCGTTACTTCGAAAATGACCGGTACGAGTTTCGCTCGGGTGTTCCAGTGTGAATGCACCATTCTGGGCGACCGAACTTCCGGAAACTTTTTCGCAACGAACGCGCCCAATGCACCTTATTAGACCCAAGACTCATGTTTGGATGCGTTTCGATACCATTTCGTTACTTCGAAAATGACCGGTACGAGTTTCGCTCGGGTGTTCCAGTGTGAATGCACCATTCTGGGCGACCGAACTTCCGGAACTTTTTTCGCAACGAACGCGCCCAATGCACCTTATTAGACCCAAGACTCATGTTTGGATGCGTTTCGCACCATTTCGTTACTTCGAAAATGACCGTTACGAGTTTCGCTCGGGTGTTCCAGTGTGAATGCACCATTCTGGGCGACCGAACTTCCGGAAACTTTTTCGCAACGAACGCGCCCAATGCACCTTATTAGACCCAAGACTCATGTTTGGATGCGTTTCGTACCATTTCGTTACTTCGAAAATGACCGTTACGAGTTTCGCTCGGGTGTTCCAGTGTGAATGCACCATTCTGGGCGACCGAACTTCAGAAACTTTTTCGCAACGAACGCGCCCAATGCACCTTATTAGACCCAAGACTCATGTTTGGATGCGTTTCGTACCATTTCGTTACTTCGAAAATGACTGTATGAGTTTCGCTCGGGTGTTCAGTGTGAATGCACCATTCTGGGCGACCGAACTTCCGAAACTTTTTCGCAACGAACGCGCCCAATGCACCTTATTAGACCCAAGACTCATGTTTGGATGCGTTTCGTACCATTTCGTTACTTCGAAAATGACCGGTACGAGTTTCGCTCAGGGTGTTCCAGTGTGAATGCACCATTCTGGGCGACCGAACTTCCGGAACTTTTTCGCAACGAACGCAGCCCAATGCACCTTAGTAGACCCAAGACTCGTGTTTGGATGCATTTCGACCAGTTTCGTTACTTCGAAATGACCGGTACCAGTTTCGCTCCGGGTGTTCCATAGTGAATGCACAATTCTGGGCGACCGAACTTCCGGAAACTTTTTTGCAACGAACGCGCCCAATGCACCTTATTAGACCCAAGACTCATGTTTGGATGCCGTTCATACCATTTCGTTACTTCGAAAATGACCGGTACGAGTTTTCGCTCCGGTGTTCCAGTGTGAATGCACCATTCTGGGCGACCGAACTTCCGCAAACTTTTTCGCAACAACGCGCCCAATGCACCTTATTAGACCCAAGACTCATGTTTGGATGCGTTTCTACCATTTCGTTACTTCGAAAATGACGTTACAAGTTTCGCTCGGGTGTTCAGTGTGAATGCACCATTCTGGGCGACCGAACTTCCGGAAACATTTTCGCAATGAACGCGCCCAATGCACCTTATTAGACCCAAGACTCATGTTTGGATGCATTTCGTACCGTTTCTTTACTTCGAAAATGAACTGTACGAGTTTCACTCAGGTGTTCCAGTGTTGGCGTCCGAACTTCCGAAAACTTTTTCGCAATGAACGCGCCCAATGCACCTTATTAGACCCAAGACTCATGTTTGGATGCGTTTCGCACCATTTCGTTAGTTCGAAAATGACCGTTACGAGTTTCGCCCACGTGTGAATGCACCATTCTGGGCGACTGAACTTCTCGAAACTTTTTCGCAACAAACGCACCCAATGCACCTTATTAGAACGAAGACTCATGTTTGGATGCGTTTCTCACCATTTCGTTACTTCGAAAATGATCGTTACGACTTTCGCTCAGGTGTTCCAGTGTGAATGCACCATTCTGTGCGACTGAACTTCTCGAATTTTTTTCGCAACAAACGTACCCAATGCACCTTATTAGAATGAAGACTCATGTTTGGATGCGTTTCGTTCCATTTTGTTACTTTGAAAATGACCGGTACGAGTTTCGCTCAGGTGTTCCAGTGTGAATGCAGCATTCTGGGTCACCGAACTTCCAGAAATTGTTTCGCAACAAAAGCGCCCAATGCACCTTATTAGACCCAAGATTCATGTTTGGATGCGTTTCGCACCATTTCGATACTTCGAAAATGACTGTTACGAGTTTTGTCCGGGTGTTCCAGTGTGAATGCACCATTCTGGGCGACCGAAGTTCCGGAAACTTTTTCGCACCGAACGCGCCCAATGCACCTTATTAGACCCAAGACTCATGTTTGGATGCGTTTCGTACCATTTCGTTACTTCGAAAATGACCGGTACGAGTTTCACGATTCTGGGCGACCGAACTTCCGGAAACTTTTTCGCAACAAACGCGCCCAATGCTCATGTTTGGATGTGTTTCGCACCGTTTCGTTACTTCGAAAATGACTGTTATGAGTTTCGCTCGGGTGTTCCAGTGTGAATGCACCATTCTGGGCGACCGAACTTCCGAAAACTTTTCGCAACGAACAGCCCAATGCACCTTATTAGACCCAAGACTCATGTTTGGATGCATTTCGTACCATTTCGTTACTTCGAAAATGACCGGTACGAGTTTCGCTCGGGTGTTCCAGTGTGAATGCACCATTCTGGGCGACCGAACTTCCGGAAACTTTTTCGCAACGAACGCCCCAATGCACCTTATTAGACCCAAGACTCATGTTTGGATGCGTTTGTACCATTTCGTTACTTCGAAAATGACCGGTACGAGGTTCGCTCGGGTGATGCCAGTGTGAATGCACCATTCTGGGCGACCGAACTTCCGGAAACTTTTTCGCAACGAACGTGCCCATGCACCTTATTAGACCAAGACTCGATGTTTGGATGCGTTTCGTACCATTTCGTTACTTCGAAAATGACCGTTACGAGTTGCGCTCGGTGTTCCAGTGTGAATGCACCATTCTGGCGACCGAACTTCCGAAATTTTTCGCAACGAACGCGCCCAATGCACCTTATTAGAACGAAGACTCATGTTTGGATGCGTTTCGTTCCATTTCGTTACTTTGAAAATGACCGGTACGAGTTTCGCTCAGGTGTTCCAGTGTGAATGCAGCATTCTGGGCCACCGAACTTCCGAAAATTGTTTCGCAACAACAGCGCCCAATGCACCTTATTAGACCCAAGACTCATGTTTGGATGCGTTTCGCACCATTTCGTTACTTCGAAAATGACTGTTACGAGTTTGCCCGGGTGTTCCAGTGTGAATGCACCATTCTGGGCGACCGAAGTTCCGGAAACATTTTCGCAACGAACGCGCCCAATGCACCTTATTGGACCCTAGACTCATGTTTGGATGCGTTTCGTACCATTTCGTTACTTCGAAAATGACCGGTACGAGTTTCGCTCGGGTGTTGTAATATGAAAGCACGATTCTGGGCGACCGAACTTCCGGAAACTTTTTCGCAACAAACGCGCCCAATGCACCTTATTAGACCCAATACTCATGTTTGGATGCGCTTCGCACCGTTTCGTTACTTCGAAAATGACTGTTACGAGTTTCGCTCGGGTGTTCTAGTGTGAATGCACCATTCTGGGCGACCGAACTTTTGGAAACTTTTTCACAACGAACGCGCCCAATGCACCTTAAGAGACCCAAGACTAATGTTTGGATGCATTTCATATCATTTCGTTACTTTGAAAATGACTGTTACGAGTTTCGCCCGGGTGTTCCACTGTGAATGCATCATTCTGGGCGACCAAACTTCCGAAAACTTTTTCGCAACGAACGCGCCCAATGCACCTTATTAGACCTAAGACTAATGTTTGGATGTGTTACATATCATTTCATTATTTTGAAAATGACCGGTATGAGTCTCGCTCGGGTGTTCTGTGTGAATGCACCATTCTGGGCGACCGAACTTCCGGAAATTTGTTCGCAATGAACGCGTCCAATGCACCTTATTAGACCCAAGACTTGATGAGGACATCACCGGTACATCTACACCAGCAGCACCTTCACCCCAAGCACCACCTTCAGGGCCAATCACTCGGGCTCGTGCAAGAGAGTTGAACTACGTCATGGTGCTAAAGAATGAAGGATATGTGGCTGGATTCGGACTGCGCACGAACGTCAACTTGTGACGGCCGCCACGACTTCATCCGGACTTCCGTTTTGGGCGATCAAGTACTTGATGGAAAGCTTATCAAGTCTACTTTCAGATGGATCCAGACTCACCTTCATATCTTCACCGAGGCGGCCGCAATCGTCATTTTGAGTCGGACTAGTTTTCTGTCCAAGGTGCTGCGCCACCTTATTTTGGCCCAATGGGCCGTGTATCGAGTTGGGTCCATTAGGGACGCGTCCTAGGGTTGTAGCACGACCCCAACTCCCTTGTGGCCGTGCTATTAAACCCTATAGCCGTCATTAGCATCCTCGAGTTTTGTTTTACATCTAGCTTTAGCTACACCGAACACGCACAAATACGTGCTGTCCTCGTGTGATTCAGAACTCCACCTTCGAGTGATATTAAGATTGCTCGCCTTCTTTTTCTTGTTCGTTCTTTGATTGCGTACAGGAAGTTCTGATCTTGATTGCAACAGGGTCGGTAACCACAGGGAGTTGGTTCAGCGATTGCATTGGCGCTTCGGGTTCGCTCGTCGTAGTCGGATCGTGAGGGTCGACTTCCACCAAATCAAAATTATCCTCCACTCACCGAAAGATCGGGCACTCCAGCTCTATCAAGTGGTATCAGCTTTCCAGGTTGATCGGTGAGTTTTTATCGAGTGTTGTTCCATTACCTACAGTCCACAAAACCCAAAAAAAATTCAGGTTAGACCATTGTCCCAAAACCTTTCTTCGCCTTGCACTTTCTTTCAATAATTTGCGTTGTTGAATTTGTGTGCTTCGCGTTAATTTGTTGCTGGTCACTTTGTGCTTCCGCCGCTTTCCATCTCCACCACCGCCGTCGCCGCTGTCCTACCTCGCCACCAGCACCACCGCCGCCGCAATCATCATCACCACCAGCGCCGTTACCCCCTCCAACCGAACCCTACTCGGTTTCGTTTTCCTTCCCCAAGCCGCACTCCACGCGCCGCCGATCCAACCGAACCCTACTCGGTTTCGTGTTTCTATTTGAGGAAAGAGAAAAAAAAAGGAAAGAAAAAAAGAAAGGAAAGAAACAAAAAAGAAAAAAAAGGAAAGTTCTGAGAAGAAAGACAAAGGAAAGAATTACAAAAAAAAAGGAAAGAGCAGTTCGTTTTTGGAAAGTTCGGTTTTTCGTTTGGCAGTTTTGTGTCGTTACGAACACCCGTTTTGTAACGGCCATAACTTTTCGCTCGGATCTCTGATTTCAGCGTTCTTTTTTTTTCCGGAAAGCTTACGAAATTTCCTATACGGGGCACCCCGCGTAGCGCCAGGTGAAGCCGGTTTTCGAGGCCAAAAAACGCCGTTTACACAGCGTAACGCGGCCCGAGAGATTTTCCGTTTCTGCAGCCCACTTCCTTGTTGCCTTCCCTTGATCCATCGCGGGTGGCACTTGTTACCAGTAGCTTTGTTACGTGTTTAGCACTATTATTCAGCATTGCATTTATTGTTTGATTGTGCTAATCCTTGACTTGAGTGCAGCCTACCCAGAACTACACATATTCCTACGACGAGCAGACTTTTGTTTCTCCAGGCAATCGCTGCTCCAATCTTTCACAGGTGCCACTTGTTGTCTGCGATCGCCCCTGTTGCTTGGTAAGAACGGATAAGAATTTGATCGCAGCATCTTTGTGAGCTTTCCACCCACACCTTCGTTGTCGTAGGATCTGTTTTTCTTGTGTTTGTGCTAACCATGTCAGGAGACGACGACAAGATGGACTCCAAGCTGCAAGGCATGCGGGCAGACCTTGATGGACTTAAAGACGACATAAAGACGCTGCACGAGAAGGTTGATTCCGCGCTCTCTTCATCCAATGAGCGTCTCGACCAGCAGGACCTTGCTCAGACAGCCGCCAAGTGTACATTTGACACCTTGACGGCCCGGCTTGATGCGATGAACACGACACTCACGACGATGAATGCGACGCTCACGGACTTGCAGAAGGGCTATGGTGGTGACACGGAATATGAGGATTGAGACCGCCAACCTCGTGCCCGCCGTGTGGTACGTAATCCGGTTAATGATTCATTTGCGAAGATTAAATTTATTGGCAAGTATGATCCTGCTGCATATCTTGATTGGGAGTTAGAGGTAGAACAAAAATTTTCATGTCATGATATCCCTGCTACGTCTCAAGTTAAGGCTGCTATTAGTGAATTTACTGAGTTTGCTTTAATTTGGTGGCGTGAATATAAACTCAAACATCCCACTGCTGTTCCATCTACTTGGGCTCAATTAAAAGCCGCTATGCGACATCGTTTTGTTCCTTCTTATTATGCCCGAGATTTGCTTAACACCATGCAGCGATTCCAGCAAGGCCAACGATCCGTTGAGGAGTATTACCAAGAGTTACAAAAGGGTATGATTCGTTGTGGTTTATTTGAACAGGATGATGCTGCTATGGCACGATTTCATGGTGGATTGAATAGGGAAATTCAGGATATACTTGATTATAAGGAGTATAATGATATGGCGACGTTATTTGAATATGCTTGCAAAGCTGAACGTGAAGTGCAGGGACACCGTTCGAAGACATATACTAACCCTTTTGCAGGAAGAAGCCCGTCGTCCAGCTCTACATCTTCCACTCCAGCACCTTCTACACCTAGCACTACGCCGCGTGAGAAGACGATCAAACCTACACCAGGCGCAGCTTCTTCCTCGGGACGTACACGAGATGTTCGGTGTTTTCGTTGCCAAGGCTTGTGATAGAGCTGGAGTGCCCGATCTTTCGGTGAGTGGAGGATAATTTTGATTTGGTGGAAGTCGACCCTCACGATCCGACTACGACGAGCGAACCCGAAGCGCCAATGCAATCGCTGAACCAACTCCCTGTGGTTACCGACCCTGTTGCAATCAAGATCAGAACTTCCTGTACGCAATCAAAGAACGAACAAGAAAAAGAAGGCGAGCGATCTTAATATCACTCGAAGGTGGAGTTCTGAATCACACGAGGACAGCACGTATTTGTGCGTGTTCGGTGTAGCTAAAGCTAGATGTAAAACAAAACTCAAGTGTTCTTGGCGGCGGCTAGGGGGTATATGATAGGGGGAGGACGTCCACAGGGGTGCTGGGGTCGTGCTCCAACCCTAGGACGCGTCCCTAATGGACCCAACTTGATACACGGCCCGTGGGCCAAAGTAAGGTATCGCAGCACCTGGACAGAAAAACCTTCGGTCAATGATTTGACGATTGCGGCCGCCTCGGGACAGATATGGACATGAGTTCGGATCCATATGAAAGTAGACTTCATAGGCTTTCCATCAAGTACTTGAACGCCCCAAACGGAGTCCGGATGAAGTCGTGGCGGCCGTTGAAAGTCAGGACTTTCCTGCAGTCCGAATCCAGCGTTTCCAAAACGTGTTGGATTCAATCTCTTTATTTCCTTAGACCAAAAGTGACGTGATAGCCTGGTGTAAAACGTGGGAATACTTTGACTTGGTCCCCAATCGACCTCTTGGTCCTCCATGCCTTCCATGTGTGTTTAACACTCTTCATGTATTTCATGTCCTCATCATCCTCCCCTTCTTGACGAAAAGCCGTCCTCGGCGTCAATTGTACTTGAAACCGATCCTTACAACGCAACGGAGAACGGGGTTGCGAAAACAAAAGAAACCAAATGTATTGGGAGGAGGAGGGTCACCATGCTTCGAATTGTCAAATGTGTCATCTCGCATAGACATTTCAGCAGGAATGTAGACTTCTGGATCGGACGACACAGTATGGTTGTCAACATGATCCTGCACAAGATTAGTACCAACAAAAGACAAAGCAGGCATAGGTAGCAACCAGCAAAACTCCCCTTCTTTGGATTGAACATGTTTCTTTAAAACAAATCTAGAGAAATTGGATGTGACATGATTATTCTTAGTGCAGCTCTCTAACTTATCACATTGTTGTCCAACCAGATTTGAACAAATATAAACTCGATGCACCATATATTCTCCATTGTGATTATATTTGCCAATGAAGTGATATGTATTGCTAGATAAGGATGGCAATTCGGGATATGCAAGAAATCTCTCCTCCAAACAATTTAGATTACATAGAACATCAAATTCAATATAACCTAAAGTATTTAAAGAAGATAGCAATTTTTGTTCATCATTTGCACAAGTAATCGGAACAAACATTTTATTTTCAGCAGAATTATTCGGCTCCAAAGCATGTGTATCATCATTATGAAGTAATTGTGGCAGAGGAATAGAAGAATCACTATCATACAACTCTTCTCTATCACAAGGAACATCAAACAAATGATCTTTTGACAAAGGCAAAATTAGTAAGGGTTCTTTCGATAGTTGCTCTTTGTGATCATGTTGAATTTCAGCACAAGGGTGTGATTTTAAAACATGTACAACAGAAGCGTTATCACACAAATCATCTTTATCACAGGTAACAACAAGCATATCATCATGTGACAAAGATTCGTCAAGAGATGGTTCCACTAACAATTGCTCTATCATAGCATGAGGTGTGGAAAAATTCAGCACAATAGAATTAGTCTCACCATCCGTGAGTGGAGCACCAGTGGTCGACGGTGTTGTAGGTGTGGTCGTCCTCTCACACGGTGTAGTGCTTGGCGTGGATGGCATAGGAAAAGCAGGATCTGCGCTAGTATGCCGGGCTTCGTCCTGAAAAATAGTTAGTATATGTCGTCGAGCGACGTCCCTGCACTTCACATTCAGCTTTGCAAGCATATTCAAACAATGTGGTCATATCAGCATAAGTATTAAAATTAAGTATGTCCTGAATGTCACGGTTCAAACCACCGCGAAAACGTGCCATAGCTGCGTCATCCGTCTCAAACAAACCACAACGAATCATACCTTTTTGTAGCTCCTGGTAATAGTCCTCAACAGATTGTTGACCTTGCTGAAATTGCTGCATTTGTTTAAAGCAAATCTCGGGCATAATATGAAGGTACAAAGCGATGTCGCATAGCAGTTTTTAATTGGGCCCAAGTGGTTGGAATAGCAGTGGGATGTCGTTGTTTATAATCATGCCACTACATTAAAGCAAAAAGAGTAAATGCACTAATAGCAGCTTTAACTTGTGCACTAGCAGGAATATCATGGCATGAAAAATTTGTTCAACCTCTAATTCCCAATCAAGATATGCAGCAGGATCATACTTGCCATTAAAAGTAGGAATCTTAAATTTAATCTTCGCAAATGAATCATTAACCGGATTACGTACCACACGGCGGGCACGAGGTTGGCGGTCTCCATCCTCATATTCCGTGTCACCACCATAGCCCTTCTGCAAGTCCGTGAGCGTCGCGTTCATCGTCGTGAGCGTCGTGTTCATCGCATCAAGCCGGGCCGTCAAGGTGTCAAATGTACACTTGGCGGCTGTCTGAGCAAGGTCCTGCTGGTCGAGACGCTCATTGGATGAAGAGAGCGCGGAATCAACCTTCTCGTGCAGCGTCTTTATGTCGTCTTTAAGTCCATCAAGGTCTGCCCGCATGCCTTGCAGCTTGGAGTCCATCTTGTCGTCGTCCCCTGACATGGTTAGCGCAAACACAAGAAAAACAGATCCTACGACAACAAAGGTGTGGGTGGAAAGCTCACAAAGATGCTGCGATCAAGTTCTTATCCGTTCTTACCAAGCAACAGGGGCGATCGCAGACAACAAGTGGCACCTATGAAAAATTGGAGCAGCGATTGCCTGGAGAAACAAAAGTCTGCTCGTCGTAGGAATATGTGTAGTTCTGGGTAGGCTGCACTCAAGTCAAGGATTAGCACAATCAAACAATAAATGCAAAGCTGAATAATAGTGCTAAACATGTAACAAAGCTGCTGGAAACAAGTGCAACGCGCTATGGAGCAAGCAAAGGGAACAAGGAAGTGGGTATGCAGAAACGGAAAATCTCTCAGGCCACGTTATGCTGTGTAAACGGCGTTTTTTGGCCTCAAAACCGACAGCACTCGGCACTGAAATTTCGTAAGGTTTCCGAAAAAAAAGAACGCTAAAATCGGAGATTCGAGCGAAAAGTTATGGCCGTTTTCGTGAAGGTGTTCGAAACTGCCAAAAAGAAACTTCCAAACGAAAACCGAACTGCTGATTCCTTTTTTTTATTCTTTCCTTTCTCTTTCTTTTCAAAAGTTTCTTTTTTTATTTCCTTTTTTCTTTCCTTTTTTTCTTTCCTTTTTTTTTCTATCTCTTTCCAAACTGCGAACACGCGGCGGCCGAACCGAGTAGGACTCCGATGAGTGGCGTGGGGTTGTAGGGTTTGTGGTGAAGATGTAGAGCGGCGGCGGCGGCGTGTGGTGGTGGCAGCGGCGGCGGGTGGTGGTGGTGGCGGCGACGGAAGCACAAAGTAACCAGCAACAATTGAACGCGAAGCACACAAATTCAGCAACGCAAATTATTGAAAGAAAGTGCAAGACGAAAAATGGTGTTGGGACAATGATCTAACCTGAATTTTTTTTTTGGTTTTTGTGGACTGTAGGTAATGGAACAACACTCGATAAAACTCACCGATCAACCTGGACTTTTGATACCACTTGATAGAGCTGGAGTGCCCGATCTTTCGGTGAGTGGAGGATAATTTTGATTTGGTGGAAGTCGACCCTCACGATCCGACTACGACGAGCGAACCCGAAGCGCCAATGCAATCGCTGAACCAACTCCCTGTGGTTACCGACCCTGTTGCAATCAAGATCAGAACTTCCTGTACGCAATCAAAGAACGAACAAGAAAAAGAAGGCGAGCGATCTTAATATCACTCGAAGGTGGAGTTCTGAATCACACGAGGACAGCACGTATTTGTGCGTGTTCGGTGTAGCTAAAGCTAGATGTAAAACAAAACTCAAGTGTTCTTGGCGGCGGCTAGGGGGTATATGATAGGGGGAGGACGTCCACAGGGGTGCTGGGGTCGTGCTCCAACCCTAGGACGCGTCCCTAATGGACCCAACTTGATACACGGCCTGTGGGCCAAAATAAGGTATCGCAGCACCTGGACAGAAAAACCTTTGGTCAATGATTTGACGATTGCGGCCGCCTCGGGACCGATATGGACATGAGTCCAGATCCATATGAAAGTAGACTTCATAGGATTTCCATAAAGTACTTGAACGCCCCAAACGGAGTCCGGATGAAGTCGTGGCGTCCGTTGAAACTCAGGACTTTCCTGCAGTCCGAATCCAGCGTTTCCAAAACGTGTTGGATTCAATCTCTTTATTTCCTTAGACCAAAAGTGACGTGATAGCCTGGTGTAAAACGTGGGAATACTTTGACTTGGTCCCCAATCGACCTCTTTGGTCCTCCATGCCTTCCATGTGTGTTTAACACTCTTCATGTATTTCATGTCCTCATCAGCTTGGGCACATGATTCGGGACTGTCCCAACACCCGTGCTTTGATCATACGTGACGATGGTGAGTACTCTTCTGCTAGTGATTCCGAGGAACCTCACCATACTATGATTGCCACTAATCATGCAGATAATGAGGCGGTCCATGCTACTCCTAGTGACGCAGATAGGTATGAAAGTCTTGTTGTGCAGCGTGTTCTTAGTACACAGGTCGCCCCGCCAGAGAAAAATCAGCGACACACTCTTTTCCATACAAAGGGTGTTGTGCAGGAGCGGTCGATTCGCATCATCATTGACAGTGGTAGCTGCAACAACTTGGCGAGTACAGCGCTGGTAGAGAAGTTGTCCTTACCCACCCATAAGCATCCGCATCCCTATCATATTCAGTGGCTTAATGATGGTGGAAAGATTAAAGTAACACATTCGGTACGTGTTCCGTTCTCCATAGGTGCCTATTCTGATTTTGTTGATTGTGATGTTATTCCTATGGAGGCATGTTCTTTGTTACTTGGTAGACCTTGGCAATATGATACTGATAGCTTGCATCATGGTCGTTCGAATCATTATTCTCTCATGTTTAAAGGTCAGAAAATAATTATACATCCCATGACACCTGAACAAATTGTTAAAGATGACCTTGCTCGAGCTGATGAGGACATCACTAGCTCAAATATGACCATATTAATGGCTTATAAACCAAAGGTGAATCAATCCTATAGCGGGATAATCTTTGCTACATTCGATGAGTTGATGCTGCACAATGATATGTGTTCGTTCTTATTTTCAGAAATAAATGCATGGATTAAAAAGAGTGTCAAACTTACATGGAAGGCATGGAGGACTAAAGAAGTTGATTGGGGACCAATTCGAAGTATTCCCACGTTCCCCACTAAGCTATCACGTCACATTGGCCTAAGGAAGGAAAGAGATCAAATCCAACACGTTTTGGAAAGCCTCGATTCGGACTGCAGGAAAGTGCCAACTCGCGACGGCCGCCACGACTTCATCCGGACTCTGTTTTGGGCGGTCAAGTACTTGATGGAAAGCTTATCAAGTCTACTTTCATATGGATCTGGACTCATGTCCATATCTGCTCCGAGGCGGCCGCTATCGTCAATTTACTACAGATACCTTTTCTGCCAATGGTGCTGCGTCACCTGTTTTTGGTCCGATGGGCCGTGTATCAAGTTGAGCCCAATAGGGGCGCGTCCTAGGGTTGTGAGGACGACCCCCAGCAGGTACTGGTCGTTCTCTACTCTTTCATATACCTCCATAGCCGCCACAAACAGATCGGGTTTTGTTTAGTTGAAAGTTTAGCCATTGCTACTTCCTTGTGAGCGCGCCGGTCGCCTCCTTATATCCAGAACCCCACCTTTGTGAGTTCAGATTGGTAGATATTGCAATTGAGTTGCTTGGTTCTACACTTGTTCTTGCTTGTTCTTCGATTGCTTGCAGGAATTACCCTAGTGGTTTGGTTGATCGTGCTCCACAAGATTGCGGCGACCGCTGGAGTTGGTGTATCGGTTGCTAAGGCGCAGCGTCCTTGGTTGGTTGTAGTCGGGCCGTGAACGTCTCTCCAGTCAAAATCGAAGTTATCCCCCCACTCACCGAAAGATCGGGAACAAACCCCCATTGGGTTCACATCAGTTGGTAATCAGAGCGAGGTTTATCGGTGAGAGTTATCCAGTCCTTTGCTGTTTTTATTTTCCTATAGTCCACAAAAAGCCAAAAAAAAAAGATCAGATTCTTCGCAATCCTATAAACCCTTTGAGCCTTTACTAGTACTACTTGGTTAGGGCTTGCTGAGTTTTTGGTTGCATCGGTTGTGTCAAGTTGCTGGTCTTAGCGTCTAGTCATTTAGAGTTTCGAGTTCTAGTCACGTTTGTGTCACATTGCAGATTCGGAGTCCAGCTTGAACCTGAAAAGAAAAACACCATATTTCCTTGGTTCGGTGTCGGAATAGGGTGTTTAAATACAATCTGGAAAGCTTAACATGTGCACTTTCCAACGGATCCAACCGTGCCTCAAAACTTCTTCTGAGCACGTTGTAGTCGTCCTGAAGATTTGCATATCTGTTGGCTGTTTTTCAGTTGTTTGATCTTGCTGCTGCATTTGTGTGAAAAAAGAAGAAGAAGAAGGCAAGAGAAAAGAAGAAAAAAAGAAAAGGAAAAGAAAAGAAAAGGAAAAGAAAAGAAAGAGAGGAGATAAGGAAAAATAAAAGGGGCTGTTTATTGTGTTTCGCTTTCAGTTCAGGTGATGCTTTTGTGACTTCCTTTGTGTCAGGCTCACGTCTCTAGCACGGTCTAGGCTAGGACCAGCACAGTACCGCCGTTGAACATATACTCAGCTTGCTTTTGTGACTAACGTGGTGCTAGTATTTTCTTGATTCAGCCCACCTATAGCTCCACATATTTCGACTACAACTTGAGAGGTCTTGTTGCTGCGGCACCGATACACTTTCTTCAAGGTTCCCGTCTTGTTGGTTGCTATCACCTCCTGTTTTGCTTGGAAAGAACTTGTAAGAGCTTGTTTTGAACAAGGACAGTTTGAGAGATTTACAACAGCCACATCCTAGTAGTTGATAGGAGGATACATATTGTTTTTGTGGTTCTTGTTTCCTACTATTCATGGCAGGTGATACGGAGATTTTTGAGTTGATGACACTACAACCTCACATTCAGGATATAATGCAACACATTCCATCATATGCTGGTAAGCATGATCCCAAAGCATACATTGATTGGGAGCTAGAAGTAGATAATAAATTTGATGAGTATGACTTGTCCGAGAAAGAAAAGATTTGTATTGCATCTAATGTGTTGACTGATTATGCTGTGGTAGAATGGAAATACATTTGTAGGCATAACAAAGTTCCAGAATGTTGGCAAGACTTCAAATTTATTTTTAGAGATGCTTTCATTCCTGTGTATTATGTTGACTTTTTGCTTGCCAGACTAGAGAAATTGAAACAGGGAAGTAGGACTGTGAGACAATACTTCCATGATTTTAAAATCTGTATGATATTTAGTGGCTTGAAAGAATGCAGGGAAAATACAATGAGTAGGTTCATTAGAGGGCTCAATTCTGAAATCCAAAACTTGCTCATTAATGAAACATATAACCATTTGTCTATCTTGTTTTTGCTTGCCCGTAAAGCTGAAAACCAAATTTATTTATCTAAGAATACTTGCAAGAATGATGCCACTCATTATAACCAACATTTGTCCACTTTATATGCTGAAAGAGAGCAACAAATAATGGAACTTGCTGCTGATTTGCCTTTGTCACAATCTGATTTGCATGATGTACCTTGTGACAAAGAAGAGTTGTGTGAAACTTTTTTTCAGTTAACATCACCACAACTAGAGATAGAGCACTCTATTGTTTCCCTTGCTGTCCACAATATTTTACAGGAGGATGGAAACAATACCATTGAGTGCGTTGAGCAGCTTGAGAAACTACACGCGCTGCCAAAGTCAGAAAAGAATGATTATGCAGCAACTACCACGTTTGAGGAGAGCGAGCAAAGCCACACATCCGTTGCTGAAAACACTTGTTGTGAGTATGATCATGTTCCACTTATATCTATCACACAACTAGTGCACGAACATGATATTTCTATTCTTGATGATATGCATGCTGAAATAAGACGTGTTCGTTGCATTGACACTGAGATAGAGGAATTGAACATCTTATCTTCTTTAAATTGTTTAGGTTATATCAAACTTGATTTTTGTTGTGACCTGAATAGTTTGGAGAATGATTTATATGAGAAATCTGGTTTTCCATGTTTTAATCATCTTTCGTTTCATGCAATTGGCAAATATGATAGTAAAGGAGAATATTTGGTGCACAAAGTTTATATTTGTTCTATTCTGAAATATCATTTTGGGCTACAATACCATGATGTAATAGAGGGCAGCACTAACGCTAATAATGTTTTCCAAAGTTTTTCTAGTGTTTGTCTTATACAACAGGATCAGCTCAAAGAAAGGGAGCATTGCTCATTGTGGTCGTGCAACATAATCGTCGCTCCATATTACAACATGAAACCAAGCACCTTTGAACGCCACTGGAGCAAGTCGAGGACGACTTGCAGCCAAGAAAGGGAGAATGATGAGGACATCACTAGCTCAAATATGACCATATTAATGGCTTATAAACCAAAGCTGAATCAATCCTATAGCGGGATAATCTTTGCTACATTCGATGAGTTGATGCTGCACAATGATATGTGTTCGTTCTTATTTTCAGAAATAAATGCATGGATTAAAAAGAGTGTCAAACTTACATGGAAGGCATGGAGGACTAAAAAAGTTGATTGGGGACCAATTCGAAGTATTCCCACGTTCCCCACCAAGCTATCACGTCACATTGGCCTAAGGAAGGAAAGAGATCAAATCCAACACGTTTTGGAAAGCCTCGATTCGGACTGCAGGAAAGTGCCAACTCGCGACGGCCGCCACGACTTCATCCGGACTCTGTTTTGGGCGGTCAAGTACTTGATGGAAAGCTTATCAAGTCTACTTTCATATGGATCTGGACTCATGTCCATATCTGCTCCGAGGCGGCCGCTATCGTCAATTTACTACAGATACCTTTTCTGCCAATGGTGCTGCGTCACCTGTTTTTGGTCCGATGGGTCGTGTATCAAGTTGAGCCCAATAGGGGCGCGTCCTAGGGTTGTGAGGACGACCCCCAGCAGGTACTGGTCGTTCTCTACTCTTTCATATACCTCCATAGCCGCCACAAACAGATCAGGTTTTGTTTAGTTGAAAGTTTAGCCATTGCTACTTCCTTGTGAGCGCGCCGGTCGCCTCCTTATATCCAGAACCCCACCTTTGTGAGTTCAGATTGGTAGATATTGCAATTGAGTTGCTTGGTTCTACACTTGTTCTTGCTTGTTCTTCGATTGCTTGCAGGAATTACCCTAGTGGTTTGGTTGATCGTGCTCCACAAGATTGCGGCGACCGCTGGAGTTGGTGTATCGGTTGCTAAGGCGCAGCGTCCTTAGTTGGTTGTAGTCGGGCCGTGAACGTCTCTCCAGTCAAAATCGAAGTTATCCCCCCACTCACCGAAAGATCGGGAACAAACCCCCAGTGGGTTCACATCAGTTGGTAATCAGAGCGAGGTTTATCGGTGAGAGTTATCCAGTCCTTTGCTGTTTTTATTTTCCTATAGTCCACAAAAAGCCAAAAAAAAAGATCAGATTCTTCGCAATCCTATAAACCCTTTGAGCCTTTACTAGTACTACTTGGTTAGGGCTTGCTGAGTTTTTGGTTGTATCGGTTGTGTCAAGTTGCTGGTCTTAGCGTCTAGTCATTTAGAGTTTCGAGTTCTAGTCACGTTTGTGTCACATTGCAGATTCGGAGTCCAGCTTGAACCTGAAAAGAAAAACACCATATTTCCTTGGTTCGGTGTCGGAATAGGGTGTTTAAATACAATCTGGAAAGCTTAACTTGTGCACTTTCCAACGGATCCAACCGTGCCTCAAAACTTCTTCTGAGCACGTTGTAATCGTCCTGAAGATTTGCATATCTGCTGGCTGTTTTTCAGTTGTTTGATCTTGCTGCTGCATTTGTGTGAAAAAAAAAGAAGAAGAAGGCAAGAGAAAAGAAGAAAAAAAGAAAAGGAAAAGAAAAGAAAAGGAAAAGAAAAGAAAGAGAGGAGATAAGGAAAAATAAAAGGGGCTGTTTATTGTGTTTCGCTTTCAGTTCAGGTGGTGCTTTTGTGACTTCCTTTGTGTCAGGCTCACGTCTCTAGCACGGTCTAGGCTAGGACCAGCACAGTACCGCCGTTGAACATATACTCAGCTTGCTTTTGTGACTAACGTGGTGCTAGTATTTCCTTGATTCAGCCCACCTATAGCTCCACATATTTCGACTACAACTTGAGAGGTCTTGTTGCTGCGGCACCGATACACTTTCTTCAAGGTTCCCGTCTTGTTGGTTGCTATCACCTCCTGTTTTGTTTGGAAAGAACTTGTAAGAGCTTGTTTTGAACAAGGACAGTTTGAGAGATTTACAACAGCCACATCCTAGTAGTTGATAGGAGGATACATATTGTTTTTGTGGTTCTTGTTTCCTACTATTCATGGCAGGTGATACGGAGATTTTTGAGTTGATGACACTACAACCTCACATTCAGGATATAATGCAACACATTCCATCATATGCTGGTAAGCATGATCCCAAAGCATACAGTTCATTTTCGAAGTAACGAAACGGTACGAAATGCATCCAAACATGAGTCTTGATAGAGCTGGAGTGCCCGATCTTTCGGTGAGTGGAGGATAATTTTGATTTGGTGGAAGTCGACCCTCACGATCCGACTACGACGAGCGAACCCGAAGCGCCAATGCAATCGCTGAACCAACTCCCTGTGGTTACCGACCCTGTTGCAATCAAGATCAGAACTTCCTGTACGCAATCAAAGAACGAACAAGAAAAGAAGGCGAGCAATCTTAATATCACTCGAAGGTGGAGTTCTGAATCACACGAGGACAGCGCCCAATGCACCTTATTAGACCCAAGACTCATGCTTGGTTGCGTTTCGCACCATTTCGTTACTTCGAAAATTACTGTTACGAGTTTCGCCCGGTGTTCCAGTGTGAATGCACCATTCTGGGCGACCGAAGTTCCGGAAACTTTTTCGCAACGAACGCGCCCAATGCACCTTATTAGACCCAAGACTCATGTTTGGATGCGTTTCGTACCATTTCGTTACTTCGAAAATGACTGTTACGAGTTTCGCCAGGGTGTTCCAGTGTGAATGCACCATTCTGGGCGACCGAACTTCCAGAAATTTTTCGCAATGAACGTGCCCAATGCACCTTATTAGACCCAAGACTCATGTTTGGATCCGTTTCGTACCGTTTCGTTACTTCGAAAATGAACGAGTTTCGCTCGGGTGTTCCAGTGTGAATGCACCATTCTGGGCGACCGAACTTCCGCATACTTTTTTCGCAACGAACGCGCCCAATGAACCTTATTAGACCCAAGACTCATGTTTGGATGTGTTACGCACCATTTCGTTACTTTGAAAATGACCGTTACGAGTTTGGCCTGGGTGTTCCAGTGTGAATGCACCATTCTGCGCGACCGAACTTCTCGAAACTTTTTCGCAACGAACGCACCCAATGCACCTTATTAGACCGAAGACTCCTGTTTGGGTGCGTTTCGTACCATTTCGTTACTTTGAAAATGACCGGTACGAGTTTTGCTCAGGTGTTCCCGTGTGAATGCAGCATTCTGGGCCACCGAACTTCCGGAAATTGTTTCGCAACAAAAGTGCCCAATGCACCTTATTAGACCCAAGACTCATGTCTGGATGCGTTTCGTACCATTTGTTACTTCGAAATGACCGGTACGAGTTTCGCTCGGGTGTTGCAATATGAATGCACGATTCTGGGCGACCGAACTTCCGGAAATTTTTTCGCAACAAACGCGCACAATGCACCTTATTAGACCCAATACTCATGTTTGGATGCGTTTTGCACCATTTCGTTACTTCGAAAACTGTTACGAGTTTCGCCCGGGTGTTCCAGTGTGAATGCACCATTCTGGGCGACAGAACTTCTTGAAACTTTTTCGCAACGAACGCGCCCAATGCACCTTATTAGACCCAAGACTCATGTTTGGTTGCGTTTCGCACCATTTCGTTACTTCGAAAATGACCGTTACGAGTTTCGCTCAGGTGTTCCAGTGTGAATGCACCATTCTGTGCGACTGAACTTCTCGAAATTTTTTCGCAACAAACGCACCCAATGCACCTTATTAGAATGAAGACTCATGTTTAGATGCGTTTCTTTCCATTTCGTTACTTTGAAAATGACCGGTACGAGTTTCGCTCAGGTGTTCCAGTGTGAATGCAGCATTCTGGGCCACCAAACTTCCGGAAATTGTTTCGCAACAAAAGCACCCAATGCACCTTATTAGACCCAAGACTCATGTTTTTATGCGTTTCGCACCATTTCGTTACTTCGAAAACTGTTACGAGTTTCGCCCGGGTGTTCCAGTGTGAATGCACCATTCTGGGCGACAGAACTTCTCGAAACTTTTTCGCAACAAACGCACCCAATGCACCTTATTAGAACGAAGACTCATGTTTGGATGCGTTTCGTTCCATTTCGTTACTTTGAAAATGGCCGGTACGGGTTTCGCTCAGGTGTTCCAGTGTGAATGCAGCATTCTGGGCCATCGAACTTCCGGAAATTGTTTCGCAACAAAAGCGCCCAATGCACCTTATTAGACCCAAGACTCATGTTTGGATGCGTTTCGTACCATTTCGTTACTTCGAAAATGACTGTTACGAGTTTTGCTCGGGTGTTCCAGTGTGAATGCACCATTTTGGGCGACCGAAGATCCGAAAACTTTTTCACACCGAATGCGCCCAATGCACCATATTAGACCCAAGACTCATGTTTGGATGCGTTTCGTACCATTTCGTTACTTCGAAAATGACCGGTACGAGTTTTGTCCGGGTGTTCTAGTGTGAATGCACCATTGTGGGCGACCGAACTTCCGAAAACTTTTTCGCAACGAACACGCCCAATGCACGTTATTAGACCCAAGACTTATGTTTGGATGCGTTTCGCACCATTTCGTTACTTCGAAAATGACAGTTACGAGTTTCGTCTGGGTGTTCCAGTGCGAATGCACCATTCTGGGTGACCGAACTTCCAGAAACTTTTCACAACAAACGCGCCCAATGCACCTTATTAGACCCAAGACTCATGTTTGGATACGTTTAATATCATTTGTTACTTTGAAAATGACCGGTATGAGTTTCGCTTGGGTGTTCTTGTGTGAATGCACCATTCTGGGCTACCAAACTTCTGGAAAATTTTTCGCAACGAACGCGTCCAATGCACCTTATTAGACCCAAGACTTTTGTTTGGATGCATTTCGTACCATTTCGTTACTTTGAAAATGAACGGTACGAGTTTTGTTCGGGTGTTCTAGTGTGGGCGTCCGAACTTCTGGAAACTTTTTCGCAACGAACGGGCCCAATGCACCTTATTAGACCCAAGACTCATGTTTGGATGCATTTCGTACCATTTCGTTACTTCGAAAATGACCGTTACGAGTTTCGTCCGGGTGTTCCAGTGTGAATGCACCATTCTGGGCGACCGAACTTCCGAAAACTTTTTCGCAACAAACGCGCACAATTCACATTATTAGACCCAAGACTTATGTTTGGATGCGTTTCGCACCATTTCGTTTCTTAGAAAATGACTGTCACGAGTTTCGCCTGGGTGTTTCAGTGTGAATGCACAATTCTGGGAGACCGAACTTCCGGAAACTTTTTCGCAACGAACGCGCCCAGTGCACCTTATTAGACCCAAGACTCATGTTTGGATGCGTTTCGCACCATTTCATTACTTCGAAAATGACCGTTACGAGTTTCGCCCAGGTGTTCCAGTGTGAATGCACCATTCTGGGCGACTGAACTTCTCGAAACTTTTTCGCAACAAACGCACCCAATGCACCTTATTAGAACGAAGACTCATGTTTGGATGCATTTCGTACCATTTTGTTACTTTGAAAATGACCGGTACGAGCTTCGCTCAGGTGTTCCAGTGTGAATGTAGCATTCTGGGCCACCGAACTTCTGAAAATTGTTTCGCAACAAAAGCGCCCAATGCACCTTATTAGACCCAAGACTCATGTTTGGATGCGTTTCACACCATTTTGTTACTTCGAAAATGACTGTTACGAGTTTCGCCCGGGTGTTCCAGTGTGAATGCACCATTCTGGGCGACCGAACTTCCGGAAATTTTTTTTTGCAACGAACGCACCCAATGCACCTTATTAGACCCAAGACTCATGTTTGGATACGTTTAATATCATGTTGTTACTTTGAAAATGACCGGTATGAGTTTCGCTTGGGTGTTCCAGTGTGAATGCACCACTCTGGGCTACCGAACTTCTGGAAATTTTTTTCGCAACGAACGCGTCCAATGCACCTTATTAGACCCAAGACTCTTGTTTGGATGCATTTCGTACCGTTTCGTTACGTTGAAAATGAACGGTACGAGTTTTGTTTCGGGTGTTCCAGTGTAGGCGACCGAACTTTTGGAAACTTTTTCGCAACAAACGCGCCCAATGCACCTTATTAGACCCAAGACTCATGTTTGGATGCATTTCGCACCATTTCGTTACTTCGAAAAAGACCGTTACGAGTTTCGCCCGGGTGTTCCAGTGTGAATGCACCATTCTGGGCGACCGAACTTCCGGAAACTTTTTCGCAACGAACGCACCCAATGCACCATATTAGACCGAAGACTCATGTTTGGATGCGTTTCGTACCATTTCGTTACTTTGAAAATGACAGGTACGAGTTTCGCTCGGGTGTTCAAGTGTGAATGCACCATTCTGGGCGACCGAACTTCCAGAATTTTTTCACAACGAACGCGCCCAATGCACCTTATTAGACCCAAGGCTCATGTTTGGATGCGTTTCGTACTGTTTCGTTACTTCGAAAAAGAACGAGTTTCGCTCGGGTGTTCCAGTGTGAATGCACCATTCTGGGCGACCGAACTTCCGCATACTTTTTCGCAACGAACGCGCCCAATGCACCTTATTAGACTCAAGACTCATGTTTGGATACATTTAATATCATTTTTTTACTTTGAAAATGATCGGTATGAGGTTTGCTTGGGTGTTCCAGTGTGAATGCACCATTCTGGGCTACCGAACTTCCGGAAATTTGTTCGCAACGAACGCGTCCAATGCACCTTATTAGACCCAAGACTCATGTTTGGATGCATTTCGTACCGTTTCATTACTTCGAAAACGAACGGTACGAGTTTCGCTTGTGTGTTCCAGTGTGGGCGACCGAACTTCTAGAAACTTTTTCGCATTGAACGCACCCAATGCACCTTATTAGACCTAAGACTCATGTTTGGATGCGTTTTGCACCATTTCGTTACTTCGAAAATGACCGTTACGAGTTTCGCTCAGGTGTTCCAGTGTGAATGCTCCATTCTAGGCGACCGAACTTCTGGAAACTTTTTAACAACGAACGCACCCAATGTGATAGAGCTGAAGTGCCCGATCTTTCGATGAGTGGAGGTAATTTCGATTTGTTGGAAGTCGACCCTCACGATCCGACTACGACGAGCGAACCCGAAGCGCCAATGCAATCGCTGAACCAACTCCCTGTGGTTACCGACCTTGTTGAAGCAAGATCGGCCTGATCACGAAGATCATTCCTGTACGCAATCGAAGAACGAACAAGAAAAAGAGGCGAGCAATCTTAATATCACTCGAAGGTGGAGTTCTGAATCACACGAGGACAGCACGTATTTGTGCGTGTTCGGTGTAGCTAAAGCTAGATGTAAAACAAAACTCAAGTCTGAAAATAAAAGAGGGGTCTATCTAAATAGGGGGCGCAGCCCCTAGGGTCGGCGTGGAGGGGGAACCCACGCCCAGGGGGGATGGGCACGCGCCTAAGGTGGGCCCCACCAGTCAGGCGCCCCCACCTGGGACTCCTGTTGGGCCAGCTTCTATTCTTCTGTGCCTTCGTTCTTCAGCAGCATGACGAAGCTCAATTCTCTCGCACGGGCCCGAGTAATTGGCCCAGGTGGAAGTGGCGCCTGGGCTTCTGGAACTGGAGGTGGCGCCTGGGCTGAAAGTGGCGCCTGGACTGGTGCTGCTGGTGTAGAATCACTCCTGTTGTCGTTGATGTCCTCATCATCCTCCCCTTCTTGAACTGCAGTCGTCCTCGACGGCAGCTCCTCATCTTCTCCCGCATACGGCTTCAAATCTGCAACATTAAAACTAGTGGAAACACCAAACTCCGCAGGCAGGTCAAGGACATAAGCATTATCATTAATCTTGGTTAGCACTTTAAAAGGACCAGCAGCACGAGGCATTAATTTAGAACGACGCAAAGTAGGAAAACGATCCTTTCTCAAATGCAACCAAACCATATCACCCGGTTCAAAAGTAACAAGTTTTCTCCCTTTACTACCAGCAACCTGATATTTAGCATTAGCAGCAGCAATGTTTTGTTGAGTCTGTTCATGCAAATTAATCATATGTTCAACATGTGCAACTGCATCTAAGTGTGGAGCGCCATCAGCATCAAGCGAAAACAAATCAATAGGTGCCCGAGGAATATAACCATAAACAATCTGAAAAGGGCACATCTTTGTAGAGGAATGCGTAGCATGATTATAAGCAAACTCAACATGAGGCAAACAATCCTCCCAACATCTCAAATTTTTATCTAGGACAGCCCTAAGCATAGTTGACAAAGTTCTATTAACCACTTCAGTTTGTCCATCAGTTTGAGGGTGACAAGTTGTGCTAAACAGCAATTTTGTTCCCAATTTATTCCAAAGAGATCTCCAAAAATGACTAAGAAATTTAGCATCACGATCAGAAACAATTGTATTTGGAATACCATGCAAGCGAATAATCTCTCTAAAGAACAATTCAGCAACACTACTAGCATCATCGGTCTTATGACAAGGTATGAAATGAGCCATTTTAGAGAATCGATCAACAACCACAAAAATACTATCCCTCCCCTTCTTAGTTCTAGGCAATCCCAAAACAAAGTCCATAGAAATATCAAGCCAAGGTAAAGTAGGGACAGAGGCATATACAAACCATGGTTGTTCAAACGTGACTTAGCCTTTTGACATGTAGTGCATCGTGCAACCAAGCGCTCAACGTCAGGACGCATCCGAGGCCAAAAGAAGTGGGCGGCCAGCACCTCAAGCGTTTTGTAAACGCCAAAATGTCCCATTAGTCCGCCTCCATGAGCTTCCTGTAACAACAAAAGACGAACCGAGCTAGCTGGAATACACAGCTTGTTAGCGCGAAACAGGAACCCATCCTGCATGTGAAACTTTTTCGCAACGAACGCGCCCAATGCACCTTATTGGACCCAAGACTCATGTTTGGATGCGTTTTGCACCATTTCGTTACTTCGAAAATGACCGTTACGAGTTTCGCCCAGGTGTTCCAGTGTGAATGCTCCATTCTGGGCGACCGAACTTCTGGAAACTTTTTAGCAACGAACGCACCCAATGCAGCTTATTAGACCGAAGACTCATGTTTGGATGCGTTTCATACCATTTCGTTACTTTGAAAATGACCGGTACGAGTTTCGCTCGGGTGTTCAAGTGTGAATGCACCATTCTGGGCGATCGAACTTCCGGAAATTTTTTCGCAACGAACGCGCCCAGTGCACCTTATTAGACCCAAGACTCATGTTTGGATGCGTTTCGTACCGTTTCGTTACTTCGAAAATGAACGAGTTTCGCTCGGGTGTTACAGTGTGAATGCACCATTCTGGGCGACCGAACTTCCGCATACTTTTTCGCAACGAACGCGCCCAATGCACCTTATTAGACCCAAGACTCATGTTTGGATGCGTTTCGCACCATTTTGTTATTTCAAAAATGACCGTTACAAGTTTCGCCCCGGTGTTCCAGTGTGAATGCACCATTCTGGGCAACCGCACTTCTCGAAACCTTTTCGCAACGAACGCACCCAATGCACCTTATTTGACCGAAGACTTATGTTTGGATGCGTTTCGTACCATTTCGTTACTTTGAAAATGACCGGTACGAGTTTCGCTCAGGTGTTCCAGTGGGAATGCAACATTCTGGGCCACCAAACTTCCGGAAATTGTTTCGCAACAAAAGCGCCCAATGAAAAGCGCCCAATGCACCTTATTAGACCCAAGACTCATGTTGATGAGGACATGACACACATGAAGAGTGTTAAACATACAAGGAAGGCATAGAGGACCAAAGAGGTTGATTGGAGACCAAGTCCAAGTGTTCCCACTTTTTTACACCAGGCTATCACGTCACTTTTGGTCTAAGGAAATAAAGAGAATGAATCCAACACGTTTTGGAAACGCTGGATTCGGACAGCAGGAAAGTCCTAACTTTCAACGGCCGTCACGACTTCATCCGGACTCCGTTTGGGACGTTCAAGTACTTGATGGAAATCTTATGAAGTCTACTTTGATATGGATCCGGACTCATGTCCATATCTGTCTCGAGGCGGCCGCAATCGTCAAATCATTGACCAAAGGTTTTTCTATCCAGGTGCTGCGACACCTTATTTTGGCCCATGGGCCGTGTATCAAGTTGGGTCCATTAGGGACGCGTCCTAGGGTTGGAGCACGACCCAGCACCCCTGTGGACGTCCTCCCCCTATCATATACCCCCTAGCCGCCACCAAGAATAGTTGAGTTTTGTTTTACATCTAGCTTTAGCTACACCGAACACGCACAAAGACGTGCTGTCCTCGTGTGATTCAGAACTCCACCTTCGAGTGATATTAAGATTGCTCGCCTTCTTTTTCTTGTTCGTTCTTTGATTGCGTACAGGAAATTCTGATCTTGATTGCGGTAACCACAGGGAGTTGGTTCAGCGATTGCATTGGCGCTTCGGGTTTGCTCGTCGTAGTCGGATCGTGAGGGTCGACTTCCACCAAATCAAAATTATCCTCCACTCACCGAAAGATCGGGCACTTCAGCTCTATCAAGTGGTATCAAAAGTCCAGGTTGATCGGTGAGTTTTATCGAGTGTTGTTCCTTTACCTACAGTTCACAAAAACCAAAAAAAAAAATTAGGTTAGATTGTTGTCCCAACACCTTTCTTCGCCTTGCACTTTCAATAATTTGCGTTGTTGAATTTGTGTGCTTCGCGTTTAATTGTTGCTGGTCACTTTGTGCTTTCGCCGCTTTTCCTTCACCGCCGTCGCCCCACCCCCGCTGTTTTTTTTTCCTTCTCCCTCTGTTGTTCGCCACCTTCCACCACGTTGCTGGTCACGATCTTTTTCTATTCCTGGAGTTCGTATCGCCCCTGGACTAGTACCGATCGCCGCTGCCGCCAAATTCCCCACCCCGACACCCCTTTCCCTTCCACGCCAAAAACCTTCCAAAATCGTTCCACGCCGACCCCATCCAGGTTCCACGCCTCTGGTTTTTTTTCTCCCCTTGCCCGGGCCTTTTCCTTTTGCTGTTGGAAACGTTCAAAAAAAGGAGAGTCAAAAAAAAGGAAAGTTCAAAAGAAAAAAAAACAAAAAAGAAAAAAAAGAAAAGGAGCCATCGTGACCTCCGTCGGTACAGACCGAACCGAGGCCGTCTCGGCGTCCTGGTTTTTTCCTGGCGTCTCTCCTGGTCGCCCTCTGCTTCCCTTCTGGTTTTTCGTGAACCATACCGAACCAGGATCGATCCATCCTTAAAAAAACCGAAACCGATTCCCCAGCAAAACCGATGCCAACTCCTTTTCCGTTGCTCAGATCGACACCACTCCTTTTCTGGAGTCCGCCTGTTTTCACGCCGCCCCCCAAGACCGAATTTTCTCAGGCCGCCAGTTTTTGTGCTTTGCTTCCAACTTGCTTTCCACTAGTTTCCAGCAACTTGGTTACGTGTTTAGCACTATAATTCAGCTTTACATTATTGTTTGATTGTGCTAATCCTTTACTTGAGTGCAGCCTACCCAGAACTACACATATTCCTACGACGAGCAGACTTTGTTTCTCCAGGCAATCGCTGCTCCAATCTTTCACAGGTGCTACTTGTTGCTTGCAGTTCACCCCTGTTGCTTGGTAAGAACGGATAAGAATTTGATCGCAGCATCTTTGTGAGCATCTCATACACACACATACACACCTTTGTTGTCTTAGTATTTTTTTTGTTTTTCTTTTTGTTTTGTGTTTGCGCTAATCATGTCAGGAGACGTCAACGGCATCGTGGCACGATTCGATGCATGGTCTACGTCGGTCACGGCGTTGCACAAGGATTATGACAGTGACATGGAGCTAGACGATGGAGATCACCAAGGTTGTACCCGCCATATGCTAACTCTTTTGATGGACGAACCCCGGCAACCATCGCAGCTCCTACTTTCCACGCGCCATCCACGGCTAGCACTACACCGCACGAGAGGACGACCAAACCTGCAGCACCCTCGATCACAGGCAGTGCTTCTTCCATAACCTCATGTGCAAATTCAGAACCATCACCTCACAATGCACCTATTTCTCTTATTGAAATTGAGAGCAAAGGTACTGCTCAAGGTGCTCCACTCACGGCTGGTGAGGCTTCTACTGATGTGCTGAATTTTTCCACAACCCATGCTATCATGGAGCAATTGTTAGTGGAACCATCTCTTGATTTATCTTTGTCGCATGATGTGCTTGCTATTTCTTGTGATAAAGATAAATCGTTTGATAATGCAGCAGTGTTACATTTTTTGGAACCAAATATTTCTGCTGCACATAAACATGTTATGCATATTGCTAGTGCCAATGATGAGCTAAAACTGTTGTCTTCTTTACATACTTTGGGTTAAATTGAATTTCATGATTTGTGTAATCTAGATTGTTTAGAAGAGAGACTTTTTAAATATGCTGTTTGCCATGCTTTTCTAGACATACATATCATATTATTTGCAAATATAGCAACAAGGGAGCATATATGATACATCGAGTGTACATTTGTGCAAATCTGAATTATCCTTTCGTTGTGCAAAATTTTAATCCACTAGAGGGCAGCAATACTACAAATATTCTTTCATATTCCTTTAGCTCTATTTTGATGCACCAAGTTTACTCCCAAGAAGGGGAGCATTGCTGGTCACAAACTGTGCGTGCTTTGCCTTTTGTTGGTACTAATCTTGTGCAGGATCATGTTGATAAACATTGTGTGTCGTTCGA
Organism: Urochloa ruziziensis; assembly: GCA_015476505.1. Taxonomy (NCBI): domain Eukaryota; kingdom Viridiplantae; phylum Streptophyta; class Magnoliopsida; order Poales; family Poaceae; genus Urochloa; species Urochloa ruziziensis. The sequence continues at coordinate 3,565,153 of CM027126.1, read as the reverse complement.
TCATGAAACCTACATGCTTGCTAAAATGTCTATGCGAGATGACACATTCCCAATCGGAAACGTGGTGACAATCCTCCTCTCAATACTTTTGGTTCCTTTGTTTTCGAAACCCCGTTCTCCTTTGTGTTATGCAGGATTGGTTTCACGTACAATTGACGCCGAGGACGGCTTTCGTCAAGAAGGGGAGGATGATGAGGACATGACACACATGAAGAGTGTTAAACATACAATGAAGGCATGGAGGACCAAAGAGGTTGATTGGGGACCAAGTCCAAGTGTTCCCACATTTTTACACCAGGCTATCACGTCACTTTTGGTCTAAGGAAATAAAGAGATTGAATCCAACACGTTTTGGAAACGCTGGATTCGGACTGCAGGAAAGTCCTGACTATCAACGGCCGCCACGACTTCATCCACTCTCCGTTTGGGGCGTTCAAGTACTTGATGGAAATCTTATGAAGTCTACTTTCATATGGATCCGGCCTCGTGTCCATATCTGTCCTGAGGCGGCCGCAATCCTCAAATCATTGACTGAAGGTTTTTCTGTCCAGGTGCTGCGACACCTTATTTTGGCCCACGGGCCGTGTATCAAGTTGGGTCCATTAGGGACGCGTCCTAGGGTTGGAGCACGACCCCAGCACCCCTTTGGTCGTCCTCCACCTATCATATACCCCCTAGCCGCCGCCAAGAAGTCTTGGGTTTTGTTTTACATCTAACTTTAGCTACACCGAACACGCACAAACACGTGCTATCCTCGTATGATTCAGAACCCCATCTTCGAGTGATATTAAGATTGCTCGCCTTATTTTTCTTGTTCGTTATTCGATTGCGTACAGGAAGTTGCTGATCTTGATTGCAACAGGTTCGGTAACCCAGGGAGTTGGTTCAGCGATTGCATTGGTGCTTCGGGTTCACACGTTGTAGTCGGGTCGTGAGGGTCGACTTCCACCAAATCGAAATTACCTCCACTCACCGAAAGATCGGGCACTTCAGCTCTATCACATGTTTGGATGCGTTTCGCACCATTTCGTTACTTCAAAATGACTGTTACGAGTTTAGCTCGGGTGTTCCAGTGTGAATGCACCATTCTGGGAGACCGAACTTCCGGAAATTTGTTCGCAACGAACGCGTCCAATGCACCTTATTAGACCCAAGACTCATGTTTGGATGCATTTCATACCGTTTCGTTACTTCGAAAATGAACGGTACGAGTTTCGCTCGGGTGTTCCAGTGTGGGCGACCGAACTTCCGGAAACTTTTTTGCATTGAACGCGCCCAATGCACCTTATTAGACCCAAGACTCATGTTTGGATGCGTTTCGCACCATTTCGTTACTTCAAAAATGACCGTTACGAGTTTCTCCCACGTGTTCCAGTGTGAATGCTCCATTCTAGGCGACCGAAGTTCTGGAAACTTTTTAGCAACGAACGCACCCAATGCACCTTATTAGACCGAAGACTCATGTTTGGATGCATTTCATACCATTTCATTACTTTAAAAATGACCGGTACGAGTTTCGCTCGGGTGTTCAAGTGTGAATGCACCATTCTGGGCGACCGAACTTCCAGAAACTTTTTCGCAACGAACGTGCCCAATGCACCTTATTAGACCCGTTTCGTACCGTTTCGTTACTTCGAAAATGAATCAGTTTCGCTCGGGTGTTCCAATGTGAATGCACCATTCTGGGCGACCGAACATTCCGCATACTTTTTCTCAACGAACGCGCCCAATGCACCTTATTAGACCCAAGACTCATGTTTGGATACATTTAATATCATTTTGTTACTTTGAAAATGACCGATATGAGTTTCGCTTGGGTGTTCCAGTGTGAATGCACCATTCTGGGCTACCGAACTTCTAGAACTTTTTTCGCAACGAACGCGTCCAATGCACCTTATTAGACCCAAGACTCTTGTTTGGATGCATTTCGTACCGTTTCGTTACTTCAAAAATGAACGGTACGAGTTTTGTTCGGGTGTTCCAGTGTGGGCGACCGAACTTCCGGAAACTTTTTCGCAACGAACACGCCCAATGCACCTTATTAGACCCAAGATGATGAGGACATCACCTGCTCCAATGTGACCATATTAACAGTTTATAAACCAAACGTGAATCGATCCTATATCGTGATAATCTTAGTTACATTCGATGAATTGATGCTGCGCCATGATATGTGTTCTTTCTCGTTTTCAGAAATAAATGCATGGATTAAAAAGAGTATCAAACTTACATGGAAGGCATGGAGGACCAAAGAAGTTGATTGGGGACCAAGTCCAAGTATTCTCACGTCCACCACCAGGGCACCACGTCACATTGGCCAAGGGAAGGAAAGAGATCAAGTCCAACACGTTTTGGAAAGGCTAGATTCGGACTGCAGGAAAGTTCTGAATTGCGACGGCCGCCACGACTTCATCCGAACTTCGTTTTGGGCGGTCAAGTACTTGATGGAAAGCCTATCAAGTCTACTTTCATATCGAACCAAACTCATGTCCATATCTGCTTCGAGTCTGCCGCAATCATCGATTTACTACAGAGACTTTTCTGCCCATGGTGCTGCGTCACCTGTTTTTGGTCCGATGGGCCGTGTATCAAGTTGAGCTCAATAGGGGCGCGTCCTAGAGTTGACCCACGACCTCCACCAGGTCCTGGTCGTCCTCCACCCTCTCATATACCTCCATAGCCGGCACAAACAGATTGGGTTTTGTTTAGATCAAGTTTAGCAATTGCTACTTGCTTGTAAGCGCGCGTGCTGGTCCAGCCGCCCGTATTCTTGTCTTCGGAACCCCGCCATATTTGAGATTGAGTTTGAGATTGAAACCTTCATTCATATCTAGTAAATTCAGTACTTGTTCCATACTTGTTCTTGCTAGTTCTTCGATTGCTTGCAGGAACGGGTGCCCTAGTGGTCGGGTGACGCGCTCCACAAGATCGCGGCAGCCATAGGAGGTGGTGTATCGGTTGCTAAGGTGCAACTTCGGTGGAGTTGTAGTCGGGCCGTGAACATCGTCTCCTCCAATCGAGTTATCCCCCACACCTCTCATCGAAAGATCGGGCAAAAACCCTAGCCTGTTCACATCACAAGACTCATGTTTGGATGCATTTCGCACCATTTCGTTACTTCGAAAATGACCGGTACGAGTTTCGCCCGGGTGTTCCAGTGTGAATGCACCCTTCTAGGCGATCGAACTTCCGGAAATTTTTTCGCAACGAACGCACCCAGTGCACCTTATTAGACCCAAGACTCATGTTTGGATGCATTTCGTACCGTTTTGTTACTTCGAAAATGAACGAGTTTCGCTCGGGTGTTACAGTGTGAATGCACCATTCTGGGCGACCGAACTTCCGCATACTTTTTCGCAACGAACGCGCCCAATGCACCTTATTAGACCCAAGACTCATGTTTGGATGCGTTTCGCACAATTTCGTTATTTCGAAAATGACCGTTACGAATTTTGCCCGGGTGTTCCAGTGTGAATGCACAATTTTGGGCAACCGAACTTCTCGAAACTTTTTCGCAACGAACGCACCCAATGCACCTTATTGGACCGAAGACTCATGTTTGGATGCGTTTCGTACCATTTCGTTACTTTGAAAATGACCGGTACGAGTTTCGCTCAGGTGTTCCAGTGGGAATGCAGCATTCTGGGCCACCAAACTTCCGGAAATTGTTTCGCAACAAAAGCGCCCAATGCACCTTATTAGACCCAAGACTCATGTTGATGAGGACATGACACACATGAAGAGTGTTAAACATACAAGGAAGGCATGGAGGACCAAAGAGGTTGATTGGGGACCAAGTTCCAAGTGTTCCCACTTTTTACACCAGGCTATCACGTCACTTTTGGTCTAAGGAAATAAAGAGATTGAATCCAACACGTTTTGGAAACGCTGGATTCGGACTGCAGGAAAGTCCTGACTTTCAACGGCCGCCACGACTTCATCCGGACTCCGTTTGGGGCGTTCAAGTACTTGATGGAAATCTTATGAAGTCTACTTTGATATGGATCCGGCTTCGTGTCCATATGTGTCCTGAGGCTGCCGCAATCGTCAAATCATTTTCCGAAGGTTTTTCTGTCCAGGTGCTGCGACACCTTATTTTGGCCCACGGGCCGTGTATCAAGTTGGGTCCATTACGGACGCGTCCTAGGGTTGGAGCACGACCCCAGCACCCCTTTGGTCGTCCTCCACCTATCATATACCCCCTAGCCGCCGCCAAGAAGTCTTGGGTTTTGTTTTACATCTAGCTTTAGCTACACCGAACACGCACAAACACGTGCTGTCCTCGTGTGATTCAGAACCCCATCTTCGAGTGATATTAAGATTGCTCGCCTTCTTTTTCTTGTTCGTTCTTCGATTGCATACAGGAAGTTGCTGATCTTGATTGCAACAGGTTCGGTAACCCAGGGAGTTGGTTCAGCGATTGCATTGGCGCTTCGGGTTCGCTCGTCGTAGTCGGATCGTGAGGGTCGACTTCCACAAAATCGAAATTACCTCCACTCACCGAAAGATCAGGCACTTCAGCTCTATCAAGTGGTATCAAAAGTCCAGGTTGATCGGTGAGTTTTATCGAGTGTTGTTCCTTTACCTACAGTCCACAAAAACCAAAGAAAAAAATTAGGTTAGATCATTGTCCCAACACCTTTCTTCGCCTTGCACTTTCTTTCAATAATTTGCGTTGTTGAATTTGTGTGCTTTGCGTTCAATTGTTGCTGGTCACTTTGTGCTTCCGCCGCTTTTCCATCACCGCCGCCGCCCCACCTCGCCGCCGCCGTTTTACCTCCACTTGTGTTCTTGCCGCCGCCGCCAAATTCCCCACCCTGACACCCCTTTCCCTTCCACGCCAAAAACCTTCCAAAATCGTTCCACGCCGACCCCATCCAGGTTCCACGCCTCTGGTTTTTTTTCTCCCCTTGACCGAGCCTTTTCCTTTTGCTGTTGGAAACGTTCAAAAAAAAGGAGAGTCAAAAAAAAGGAAAGTTCAAAAGAAAAAAAACAAAAAAACAAAATAAAAAGGAAAGGAGCCATCGTGACCTCCGTCGGTACAGACCGAACCGAGGCCGTCTCGGCGTCTCGATTTTTTCCTGGCGTCCCTCTTGGTCGCCCTCTGCTTCCCTTCTGGTTTTTCGTGAACCATACCGAACCAGGATCGATCCATCCTTAAAAAAACCGAAACTGATTCCCCAGCAAAACCGATGCCAACTCCTTTTCCGTTGCTCAGATCGACACCACTCCTTTTCTGGAGTCCGCCTGTTTTCACGCCGCCCCCCAAGACCGAATTTTCTCAGGCCGCCAGTTTTTGTGCTTTGCTTCCAACTTGCTTTCCACTAGTTTCCAGCAACTTGGTTACGTGTTTAGCACTATAATTCAGCTTTGCATTATTGTTTGATTGTGCTAATCCTTGACTTGAGTGCAGCCTACCCAGAACTACACATATTCCTACGACGAGCAGACTTTGTTTCTCCAGGCAATCGCTGCTCCAATCTTTCACAGGTGCTACTTGTTGCTTGCAGTTCACCCCTGTTGCTTGGTAAGAACGGATAAGAATTTGATCGCAGCATCTTTGTGAGCATCTCATACACACACATACACACCTTTGCTGTCTTAGTATTTTTTTGTTTTTCTTTTGTTTGTGTTTGCGCTAATCATGTCAGGAGACGTCAACGGCATCGTGGCACGATTCGATGCATGGTCTACGTCGGTCACGGCGTTGCACAAGGATTATGACAGTGACATGGAGCTAGACGATGGAGATCGCCAAGGTTGTACCCGCCGTGTGGTATGTCATCCATACATTGACTCATTTGCTACGATTAAATTTAATATACCCTCTTATAATGGCAAATATGATCCTGCTGCATATCTTGATTGGGAATTAGAGGTCCAACAGAATTTTTCATGCCAAGATATTCCTGCTAGTGCACAAGTTACAGCTGCTATTAGTGCTTTTACTGATATTGCTTTAATGTGGTGGCGTGATTATAAACAAAGACACCCCACTGCCATTCCCACCACTTGGGCTCAATTAAAAACTGCTATGCGACATAGATTTGTTCCTTCCTATTATGCCCATGATTTGCTCAATAAACTTAAGCGTTGTCAGCAAGGTTCATAATCTGTTGAGGAATATTATCAGGAATTGCAAAAGGGTATGATTCGTTGTGGTTTATGTGAGATGGACGATGCTGCTATGGCACGTTTTCGTGGTGGTTTGAACCGCGAAATTCAGGACATACTTGATTATATAAGTTATGCTGATATGACCACATTGTTTGAATATGCTTAGGCGAGCTAAACGTGAAGTGCAGGGACGCCGCTCGAAGACATATGCTAACTCTTTTGCTGGACGAACCTCGGCAACCATCGCAGCTCCTACTTTCCACGCGCCATCCACGGCTAGCACTACACCGCACGAGAGGACGACCAAACCTGCAGCACCCTCGTCACAGGTAGTGCTTCTTCCATAACCTCATGTGCAAATTCAGAACCATCACCTCACAATGCACTTATTTCTCTTATTGAAATTGAGAGCAAAGGTACTGCTCAAGGTGCTCCACTCACGGCTGGTGAGGCTTCTACTGATGTGCTGAATTTTTCCACAACCCATGCTATCATGTAGCAATTGTTAGTGGAACCATCTCTTGATTTATCTTTGTCGCATGATGTGCTTGCTATTTCTTGTGATAAAGATAAATCATTTGATAATGCAGCAGTGTTACATTTTTTGGAACCAAATATTTCTACTGCACATAAACATGTTATGCACATTGCTAGTGCCAATGATGAGCTAAAACTTTTGTCTTCTTTACATACTTTGGGTTAAATTGAATTTCATGATTTGTGTAATCTAGACTGTTTAGAAGAGAGACTTTTTAAATATGCTGATTTGCCATGCTTTTCTAGACATACATATCATATTATTTGCAAATATAGCAACAAGGGAGCATATATGATACATCGAGTGTACATTTGTGCAAATCTGAATTATCCTTTCGTTGTGCAAAATTTTAATCCACTAGAGGGCAGCAATACTAACAAATATTCTTCATATTCCTTTAGCTCTATTTTGATGCACCAAGTTTACTCCCAAGAAGGGGAGCATTGCTGGTCACAAACTGTGCGTGCTTTGTCTTTTGTTGCTACTAATCTTGTGCAGGATCATGTTGATAAACATTGTGTGTCATCCGATCATGAAACCTACATGCTTGCTAAAATGTCTATGCGAGATGACACATTCGCCAATCGGAAACGTGGTGACAATCCTCCTCTCAATACTTTTGGTTTCCTTTGTTTTCGAAACCCCGTTCTCCTTTGTGTTATGCAGGATTGGTTTCACGTACAATTGACGCCGAGGACAGCTTTTCGTCAAGAAGGGGAGGATGATGAGGACATGACACACATAAGAGTGTTAAACATACAAGGAAGGCATGGAGGACCAAAGAGGTTGATTGGGGACCAAGTCCAAGTGTTCCCACGTTTTTACACCAGGCTATCACGTCACTTTTGGTCTAAGGAAATAAAGAGATTGAATCCAACACGTTTTGGAAACGCTGGATTCGGACTGCAGGAAAGTCCTGACTATCAATGGCCGCCACGACTTCATCCACTCTCCGTTTGGGGCGTTCAAGTACTTGATGGAAATCCTATGAAGTCTACTTTCATATGGATCTGGCCTCGTGTCCATATCTGTCCTGAGGCGGCCGCAATCCTCAAATCATTGACTGAAGGTTTTTCTGTCCAGGTGCTGCGACACCTTATTTTGGCCCCACGGCCGTGTATCAAGTTGGGTCCATTAGGGACGCGTCCTAGGGTTGGAGCACGACCCCAGCACCCCTTTAGTCGTCCTCCACCTATCATATACCCCCTAGCCGCCGCCAAGAAGTCTTGGGTTTTGTTTTACATCTAACTTTAGCTACACCGAACACGCACAAACACGTGCTGTCCTCGTGTGATTCAGAACCCCATCTTCGAGTGATATTAAGATTGCTCGCCTTCTTTTTCTTGTTCGTTCTTTGATTGCGTACAGAAAGTTGCTGATCTTGATTGCAACAGGTTCGGTAACCCAGGGAGTTGGTTCAGCGATTGCATTGGCGCTTCGGGTTCACTCGTCGTAGTCGGATCGTGAGGGTCGACTTCCACCAAATCGAAATTACCTCCACTCACCGAAAGATCGGGCACTTCAGCTCTATCACATGTTTGGATATGAAGGTGAGTCCAGATCCATTTGAAAGTAGACTTGATAAGCTTTCCATCAAGTACTTGATCGCCCAAAACGGAGTCCGGATGAAGTCGTGGCGGCCGTCACAAGTTGACGTTTGTGCGCAGTCCGAATCCAGCCACATATCCTTCATTCTTTAGCACCATGACGTAGTTCAACTCTCTTGCACGAGCCCGAGTGATTGGCCCTGAAGGTGGTGCTTGGGGTGAAGGTGCTGCTGGTGTAGATGTACCGGTGATGTCCTCATCATCCTCCCCTTCTTGAACTGAAGTCGTCCTCGACGACAACTCCTCATCCTCGCCCGCATATGGTTTCAAATCTACAACATTAAAACTAGTGGAAACACCAAACTCCGCAGGTAGGTCAAGGACATAAGTATTATCATTAATCTTGGTTAGCACTTTAAAAGGACCAGCAGCACGAGGCATTAATTTAGAACGACGCAAAGTAGGAAAACGATCCTTCCTCAAATGCAACCAAACCATATCACCGGGTTCAAAAGTAACATGTTTTCTTCCTTTACTACCAGCAACTTGATACTTAGCATTAGTAGCAGCAATGGTTTGTTGTGTTTGTTCATGTAGGTTAATCATATGGTCAACATGTTCAACGGCATCAATATGTGGGGCGTCCACAGCATCAAGCGAAAATAAATCAATAGGCGCCCGAGTAATATAACCATAAACAATCTGAAATGGGCACATCTTTGTAGAAGAATGTGTTGCATGATTATAAGCAAACTCAACATGAGGTAAACAATCTTCCCAACGGTTCAGATTTTTATCCAAAACAGCCCTAAGCATGGTTGACAAAGTTCTATTGACCACTTCAGTTTGTCCATCAGTTTGTGGGTGATAAGTTGTGCTAAACAGCAATTTAGTGCCTAATTTGTTCCAAAGAGATCTCCAAAAGTGACTTAGAAACTTAGCATCACGATCAGACACAATTGTTTTAGGAACACCATGTAAACGAATAATCTCCTAAAGAACAATTCAGCAACATGACTAGCATCATTAGTTTTATGACAAGGAATGAAATGAGACATTTTAGAGAATCTATCAACAACCACAAAAATGCTATCCCTCCCCTTCTTAGTTCTAGGCAATCCCAAAACAAAGTCCATAGAAATATCAAGCCAAGGTAAAGTAGGGACAGAGGCATATACAAACCATGGTTGTTCAAACGTGACTTAGCCTTTTGACATGTAGTGCATCGTGCAACCAAGCGCTCAACGTCAGGACGCATCCGAGGCCAAAAGAAGTGGGCGGCCAGCACCTCAAGCGTTTTGTAAACGCCAAAATGTCCCATTAGTCCGCCTCCATGAGCTTCCTGTAACAACAAAAGACGAACCGAGCTAGCTGGAATACACAGCTTGTTAGCGCGAAACAGGAACCCATCCTGCATGTGAAATTTCCCCCATGGTTTACCAGTCATACAATGTTTATAAGCATCTTTAAAATCATTATCATTGACATATTGATCCTTCATAGTGTGAAAACCAAAAATTTTAAAATCCAATTGTGACAGCATATTATATCGGCGAGACAAAGCATCAACAATCACATTGTCCTTCCCGTTCTTGTGTTTAATGAAGTAAGGAAAAGACTCAATGAATTCTACCTAATTAGCATGACGACGGTTCAGATTAGTTTGGGTACGAATATGTTTTAAAGCCTCATGATCAGAATGGATTATAAACTCACGATGCCAGAGATAGTGCTGCCACGTTTGCAAAGTACGCACTAAAGCATAAAGTTCTTTATCATAAGTAGAATATTTCAAACTAGCACCGCTTAATTTTTCACTGAAATAAGCAACCGGTTTTCCTTCTTGTAACAGAACAGCACCTAACCCAATACCACCGGCATCACACTCGAGCTCAAATATTTTACCAAAATCAGGCAATTGCAAAAGAGGAGCATCTGTTAACTTATCTTTCAATGTAGTGAAGGCGAGCTCCTGGGAATCAGTCCAAGTAAAAGGCACACCTTTCTTTGTAAGCTCATGTAGAGGTGCGGCAATAGAGCTAAAATCTCATACGAACCGACGGTAGAAACCTGCAAGCCCAAGAAAACTCCGAATCTGCGTAACCGTCGTCGGTGTATGCCATTCCCGAATTGCATCAATCTTGCTGCTATCCACCTCAATACCCTGTGGAGTAACAACATAACCAAGAAACGAAACACGTGTGCAGAAGATGCATTTTTCCATGTTAGCAAACAAGTGAGCTGCACGCAACGCATTAAAAACAGCACGCAAATGTTCTAAATGCTCTTCCACGGACTTGCTGTAAATCAAGATATCATCAAAATATACAATAACAAACAAACCTATGAAAGGCCTGAGAACTTCATTCATCAAACGCATAAAAGTGCTGGGAGCATTAGTCAAACCAAACGGCATAACCAACCATTCATATAAGCCAAATTTAGTTTTAAAAGCCGTTTTCCATTCATCGCCCAATTTCATTCGAATCTGATGGTAACCACTACGCAAATCAATCTTAGTAAAAATAATGGCACCACTAAGCTCATCTAGCATATCATCAAGGCGTGGTATAGGATATTGATAACGAATAGTGATGTTATTAATAGCACGACAATCTACACACATACGCCACGATCGATCCTTCTTTGGAACAAGTAACACTGGAACGGAGCAAGGACTAAGAGACTCACGAATGTACCCTTTGTCAAGCAACGCCTGGACCTGGCGCTGAATCTCTTTCGTCTCGTCGGGATTTGTGCGGTACGGGGCGCGATTCGGAAGCTGTGCGCCGGGAATGAAGTCGATCTGGTGCTCAATGCCACGAAGTGGAGGTAGTCCCGATGGTAAATCTTTGGGAAAAACATCAGCGTACTCCTGCAAAATGTTAGCAACCGCAGGGGGAATATCCAAAGATGGTACATCATCAAGTGAAACGAGCACACTAGAACATACAAGTGCATAACAATGTAGCTCATCAACACAAAGATCAACAAAATCAGCACGTGTAGCAAATAAAACAGGCGCATTCAACTTGATTTCAGAAGGTGATGGTACAAGTTGTTTAGCATTTTTAGCGGCTCGAGCAAGGTCATCTTTAACAATTTGTTCAGGTGTCATGGGATGTATAATTATTTTCTGACCTTTAAACATGAGAGAATAATGATTCGAACGACCATGATGCAAGCTATCAGTATCATATTGCCAAGGTCTACCAAGTAACAAAGAACATGCCTCCATAGGAATAACATCACAATCAACAAAATCAGAATAGGCACCTATGGAGAACGGAACACGTACCGACTGTGTTACTTTAATCTTTCCACCATCATTAAGCCACTGAATATGATAGGGATGCGGATGCTTACGGGTGGGTAAGGATAACTTCTCTACCAGCGTTGTACTCGCCAAGTTGTTGCAGCTACCACTGTCAATGATGATGCGAATCGACCGCTCCTGCACAACACCCTTTGTATGGAAAAGGGTGTGTCGCTGATTTTTCTCTGGCAGGGGCGACCTGTGTACTAAGAACACGCTGCACAACAAGACTTTCATACCTATCTGCGTCACTAGGAGTAGCATGGACCGCCTCATTATCTGCATGGTTAGTGGCAATCATCGTATGGTGAGGTTCATCGGAATCACTAGCAGAAGAGTACTCACCATCGTCACGTATGATCAAAGCACGGGTGTTGGGACAGTCCCGAATCATGTGCCCAAAGCCTTGGCAACGAAAACACCGAACATCTCGTGTACGTCCCGAGGAAGAAGCTGCGCCTGGTGTAGGTTTCGTCGAAGGTGCTGCAGGTTTCGTCGTCTTCTCACGCGGCGTAGTGCTAGGTGTAGAAGGTGCTGGAGTGGAAGATGTAGAGCTGGACGACGGGCTTCTTCCTGCAAAAGGGTTAGTATATGTCTTCGAACGGCGTCCCTGCACTTCACGTTCAGCTTTGCAAGCATATTCAAATAACGTGGTCATATCATTATACTCCTTATAATCAAGTATATCCTGAATTTCCTTGTTCAACCCACCACGAAATCGTGCCATAGCAGCATCATCCTGTTCAAATAAACCACAACGAATCATACCCTTTTGTAACTCTCGGTAATACTCCTCAACGGATCGTTGGCCTTGCTGGAATCGCTGCATGGTGTTAAGCAAATCTCGGGCATAATAAGAAGGAACAAAACGATGTCGCATAGCAGCTTTTAATTGAGCCCAAGTAGATGGAACAGTAGTGGGATGTTTGAGTTTATATTCACGCCACCAAATTAAAGCAAACTCAGTAAATTCACTAATAGCAGCCTTAACTTGAGACGTAGCAGGGATATCATGACATGAAAATTTTTGTTCTACCTCTAACTCACCAATCAAGATATGCAGCAGGATCATACTTGCCATTAAAAGTAGGAATCTTAAATTTAATCTTCGCAAATGAATCATTAACCGGATTACGTACCACACGGCGGGCACGAGGTTGGCGGTCTCCATCCTCATATTCCGTGTCACCACCATAGCCCTTCTGCAAGTCCGTGAGCGTCGCGTTCATCGTCGTGAGCGTCGTGTTCATCGCATCAAGCCGGGCCGTCAAGGTGTCAAATGTACACTTGGCGGCTGTCTGAGCAAGGTCCTGCTGGTCGAGACGCTCGTTGGATGAAGAGAGCGCGGAATCAACCTTCTCGTGCAGCGTCTTTATGTCGTCTTTAAGTCCATCAAGGTCAGCCCGCATGCCTTGCAACTTGGAGTCCATCTTGTCATCGTCTCCTGACATGGTTAGCGCAAACACAAAAAAAAACAGATCCTACGACAACAAATGTGTGGGTGGAAAGCTCACAAATATGTTGCGATCAAGGTCTTATCCGTTCTTACCAAGCAACAGGGGCGATCGCAAACAACAAGTAGCACCTGTGAAAGATTTGGTCAGCGATTGCCTGGAGAAACAAAAGTCTGCTCGTCGTAGGAATATGTGTAGTTCTGGGTAGGCTGCACTCAAGTCAAGGATTAGCACAATCAAACAATAAATGCAAAGCTGAATAATAGTGCTAAACACGCAACAAAGCTGCTGGAAACAAGTGCCACCCGCGATGGATCAAGCAAAGGCAACAAGGAAGTGAGGTGCAGAAACGGAAAAACTCCCGGGCCGCGTTACGCTGTGTAAACGGCATTTTTTGGCCTCGAAACCGGCTTCACCTGGCGCTACGCAGGGTGCCCCGTATAGGAAATTTCGTAAGGTTTTCGGAAAAAAAAGAACGCTGAAATCGGAGATCCGAGCGAAAAGTTATGGCCGTTACAAAACGGGTGTTCGTAACGACACAAAACTGCCAAACGAAAAACCGAAGTTTTCAAAAACGAACTGCTCTTTCCTTTTTTTTTGTAATTCTTTCCTTTGTCTTTCTTCTCAGAACTTTACTTTTTTATTTCCTTTTTTCTTTCTTTTTTTTCTTTCCTTTTTTCTCTCTTTCCTCAAACAGAAACACGAAACCGAGTAGGGTTCGGTTGGATCGGCGGCGCGTGGAGTGCGGCTTAGGGAAGGAAAACGAAACCGAGTAGGGTTCGGTTGGAGGGGGTAACGGTGTGGTAACTCGACGTGGTGGCGGCGGCGTGGTTTTGTAGGGTTTGTGGTGACGATGACGGCGGCGACGGCGCTGGTGGCGAGGTAGGACAGCGGCAGCGGCGGTGGTGGAGATGGAAAGCGGCGGAAGCACAAAGTGACCAGCAACAAATTAACGCGAAGCACACAAATTCAACAACGCAAATTATTGAAAGAAAGTGCAAGGCGAAGAAAGGTTGTGGGACAATGGTCTAACCTGAATTTTTTTTGGTTTTGTGGACTGTAGGTAATGGAACAACACTCGATAAAAACTCACCGATCAACCTGGAAAGCTGATACCACTTGATAGAGCTGGAGTGCCCGATCTTTCGGTGAGTGGAGATAATTTCGATTTGTGGAAGTCGACCCTCACGATCCGACTACGACGAGCGAACCCGAAGCGCCAATGCAATCGCTGAACCAACTCCCTGTGGTTACCGACCCTGTTGAAGCAAGATCAGCCTGATCACGAAGATCAATTCCTGTACGCAATCGAAGAACAAACAAGAACAAGAGGCGAGCAATCTTATTATCACTCGAAGGTGGAGTTCTGAATCACGAGGACAGCACGTATTTGTGCAGCCGTGAATGTAGCTAAAAGCTAGATGTAAAACAAAACTCGAGGATGCTAATGACGGCTATAGGGTTTAATAGCACGGCCACAAGGGAGTTGGGGTCGTGCTACAACCCTAGGACGCGTCCCTAATGGACCCAACTCGATACACGGCCCATTGGGCCAAAATAAGGTGGCGCAGCACCTTGGACAGAAAACAGTCCGATTCAAAATGACGATTGCGACCGCCTCGGTGAAGATATGAAGGTGAGTCCGGATCCATTTGAAAGTAGACTTGATAAGCTTTCCATCAAGTACTTGATCGCCCAAAACGGAGTCCGGATGAAGTCGTGGCGGCCGTCACAAGTTGACGTTCGTGCGCAGTCCGAATCCAGCCACATATCCTTCATTCTTTAGCACCATGACGTAGTTCAACTCTCTTGCACGAGCCCGAGTGATTGGCCCTGAAGGTGGTGCTTGGGGTGAAGGTGCTGCTGGTGTAGATGTACCGGTGATGTCCTCATCACCTTCTTAGACCCAAGACTCATGTTTGGATGCATTTCGTACCATTTCGTTACTTCGAAAATGACCGGTACGAGTTTCGCTCGGGTGTTGCAATATGAATGCACGATTCTGGGCGACCGAACTTCGGGAAACTTTTTCGCAACGAACGCACCTAATGCACCTTATTGGACCCAAGACTAATGTTTGGATGCATTTCAGATCATTTCGTTACTTTGAAAATGATTGTTACGAGTTTCGCCGGGTGTTCCAGTGTGAATGCACCATTCTGTGCGACCGAACTTCCGGAAACTTTTTCGCAACGAACGCGCCTAATGCACCTTATTAGACCCAATACTCATGTTTGGATGCGTTTCGCACCATTTCGTTACTTCGAAAATGAATGTTACGAGTTTCACCCGGGTGTTCCAGTGTGAATGCACCATTCTGGGCGACCGAACTTTCAGAAACGTTTTCGCAACGAACGCGCCTAATGCACCTTATTAGACCCAAGTCTCATGTTTGGATACGTTTAATATCATTTTGTTACTTGGAAAATGACCGGTATGAGTTTCGCTTGGGTGTTCCAGTGTGAATGCACCATTCTGGGCTACTGAACTTCCGGAAACTTTTTCGCAACGAACGCGTCCAATGCACCTTATTAGACCCAAGACTCTTGTTTGGATGCATTTCGTACCGTTTCGTTACTTCGAAAATGAACGGTACGAGTTTTGTTCGGGTGATCTAGTGTGGGTGACCGAACTTTCGGAAACTTTTTCGCAACGAACGCGCCCAATGCACCTTATTACACCCAAGACTCATGTTTGGATGCATTTCGCACCATTTCGTTACTTCGAAAATGACCGTTACGAGTTTCGCCCGGGTGTTCCAGTGTGAATGCACCATTCTGGGCGACCGAACTTCCGGAAACTTTTTCGCAACGAACGCGCCCAATGCACGTTATTAGACCCAAGACTTATGTTTGGATGCGTTTCGCACCATTTCGTTACTTCGAAAATGACTGTCACGAGTTTCGCCCGGGTGTTTCAGTGTGAATGCACAATTCTGGGCGACCGAACTTCCGGAAACTTTTTCGCAACGAACGCGCCCAATGCACCTTATTAGACCTAAGACTAATGTTTGGATGCGTTTCATATCATTTCGTTACTTTGAAAATGACCGGTATGAGTTTCGGTCGGGTGTTCTGTGTGAATGCACCATTCTGGGCGACCGAACTTCCGGAAATTTGTTCGCAACGAACGCGTCCAATGCACCTTAGTAGACCTAAAACTCATGTTTGGATGCATTTCGTACCGTTTCGTTACTTCGAAAATGAACTGTACGAGTTTCGCTCGGGTGTTCCAGTGTGGGCGACCGAACTTCCGGAAACTTTTTCGCAACGAACGCGGCCAATGCACCTTATTAGAGCCAAGACTCATGTTTGGATGCGTTTTGCACCATTTCGTTACTTCGAAAATGACCATTACGAGTTTCGCTCGGGTGTTCCAGTGTGAATGCACCATTCTGGGCGACTGGACTTCCCAAAACTTTTTCTCCATGAACGCACCCAATGCACCTTATTAGATCGAAGACTAATGTTTGGATGCATTTCGTACCATTTCGTTACTTTGAAAATGACCGGTACGAGTTTCGCTCGGGTGTTCTAGTGTGAAAGCACCATTCTAGGACGACCGAACTTCCGAAAAATTTTTTCGCAACAAAAGCGCCCAATGCACCTTATTAGACCCAAGACTCATGTTTGGATGCGTTTCGCACCATTTCGTTTCTTCAAAAATGACCGTTATGAGTTTTGCCCAGGTGAATATTTAATCATGGATAAATCAAGTATGAAGAAAGTACAAAGCGGCAACGATCATCATATTTCAATTTGCAAGAACAACATCATAAACATTGACCATATGAAATTAAACTCCTTGTGATGATCATTTTATTCGACTCACACTAACAAAATAAAATAGAAAACATGCTACACATGACAAAACTTATTCACATCAAGTAATTTATTTATTTATTTCATCTTCTTCTTCTTCCCTCAATGGACGTCTTGTTCGTTGCCCGGCTATTGTTCTTCCTCGCGTCCATGCGTCAACTTGAAGAGTGGCTAGTGATTGTCCTCCTCTTGAGGAATTCCTTGACGTGCTCTTCAACTTGTTCTTTGCTTCATTCATCATCATTTTCATCATTCCTGCAAAAGAGCACAAAACTAGGAACACGCCGGGGTTTCTTGCCGACGCGACGGAACAAAACGAACACAAAATCCATGACTCAAAAAATATGATTGGTGCTTGGTCGTGGTTTGATGCTCTCAACAAGAAAATTCAAATCTGTTTTTTTTCAAAGTCAAACCATGCTCAGTGCAATCATCAAGACATTAAGCTTATCAGAGATGAATTTTATTGTCAAAAACCAATGTAGGTCAAGAACTCTTGACTACATTAATTTAGGTTAAATCAAAGACACTTAGTCTATTAAATTAGACTAAATAAACTTTGATCTTTACCATACTGAGTGTGGGATTAGGTTCTAGTTTTGGCCAAAGAGAGAGATTTTGGAGAAAATAAAACAAAGGGACTTAGAAAACTCTAACTAGAAAAACCAGGATTTTCAATAACCATGAACCAAAAGAGAATTTTTATCCTTACGTTTCATGAGCCTAGCATGCGTATACTTACAAAAATAAATCATCAAAAATATAACGCAGGCTCAGAAATAAAAATAGGTGGGCATATGTCACAGGTGTGGTTAAGGGGTTCAAAAAGAAACATAAAACGTTAACGACCAAGCAAAGAGTCATGTATCAAAGGTGTTCAACAAAAACATCCAAACGATCAAGAAGTGTCTTGTGTAGCAAAACTCTAAGACTCAAATGACTCTCTAAAAAGCTTATTTCCTGACTTGACATCTGGGTTGCCTCCTGCAAAGCGCTTTGTTTATCATCTATAGCTGGACCTTCAGGTTGTGGCTCTGACCAGCGTCCCATGATGGTGCTGCAGCTGTCTCTTCTTCTTTTTCTACATGATTGTGTTCTCCTTTGAGCTGTGTAGTAGGCTTCTCATCTCTAGGTCTTCAATTCTTCTCATCAAGAAGTCGATCTTGGCCTCCATGTCTTCATTACGCTTCTCCTCTTGCACGCTCTTTGCTTTGCCCATGGACGGGATGAGTTGAGTGCGTCCGACCGATGCCTAAGCATCGTTATCAGCCACCTTCTTGAATAATGCATAAGCCTCAGTGGGAGTGAGGTCGATGATGGAACCTCCAGCGGATGCATCCATGATTGTCCGCGACGATGCTTGCAAGCCATCGTAGAACTTCTTAACTAGGTCGCTTTTGAATACCTGTGATGTAGACAAGCGAGAACATATTATTGAAGCATTCGAACACATCGGTGATGGTCTCCGTGGTGCTCTAGGCGAAGCTCAAGATCCTGCTGCAAAGAGTCTGCGTCTTCCCTGGCGAGTAGAACTTGGCGATGAAAGCTTCCACTAGGCTCTCCCAATTCTCGATCGTTGATGCCTCCAGCATGTAGAACCATTGAAGTGCCTTACCCATCAACGAGAACGGGAAAAGTCTTGCACGTAGCTGATTGTTGTCGACCCCTTCGATCTTGAAAGTGTTGCACAATTGTATGAAGGACCGCAAATGGGAATTGGGATCCTCCTTACTGGTGAACGGGTTGTCTTGCACCATCTCGATGATTGTAGTCTTGATCTCGAACCAGCTTCCAACTCCAGCTAGCTTGAAGATCGGCAGATCGTTCGACATTCGAGGTCCAGAACTCGCCAATCTTGTGCTCGGGCTGTTCTCCCATTGCTACTTGTGGTTGATGTTCGACTGGGCTTCTTCTGGGTGCTAAGCGGTGATTCTTTGGCCTTCACTTCTGATGTTCCTTGTTGCAACTACTCACTTGATTGTGCCTGTAATTTTTATATTTTTATGTACAAAGACAAAAGAAAATATTTTTTTCAAGAGGCACAAGTCTGATAGAGCTGAAGTACCCGATCTTTCGGTGAGTGGAGGATAATTTCGACTTGGGCGGAAGTAGACGCTCACGATCCGACTACGACGAGCGAACCCGAAGCGCCAATGCAATCGCTGAACCAACTCCCTGTGGTTACCGACCCTGTTGAAGCAAGATCAGCCTGATCATGAAGATCAATTCCTGTGCGCAATCGAAGAACGAACAAGAACGAGAGGCGAGCAATCTTATTATCACTCGAAGGTGGAATTCTGAATCACGAGGACAGCACGTATTTGTGCGGCCGTGAATGTAGCTAAAAGCTAGATGTAAAACAAAACTCAAGGATGCTAATGATGGCTATAGGGTTTAATAGCACGGCCAAAGGGAGTTGGGGTCGTGCTACAACCCTAGGACGCGTCCCTAATGGACCCAACTCGATACACGGCCCATTGGGCCAAAATAAGGTGGCGCAGCACCTTGGACAGAAAACAGTCTGCCTCAAAATGAAGATTGCGGCCGCCTCGGTGAAGATATGATGGTGATTCCGGATCCATCTGAAAGTAGACTTGATAAGCTTTCCATCAAGTACTTGATCGCCCAAAACGGAGTCCGGATGAAGTCGTGGCGGCCGTCACAAGTTGACGTTCGTGCGCAGTCCGAATCCAGCCACATATCCTTCATTCTTTAGCACCATGACGTAGTTCAACTCTCTTGCACGAGCCCGAGTGATTGGCCCTGAAGGTGGTGCTTGGGGTGAAGGTGCTGCTGGTGTAGATGTACTGGTGATGTCCATCAGTCTGCTGGTCGAGACACTCGTTGGATGAAGAGATCGCGGAATCAACCTTCTCGTGCAGCGTCTTTATGTCGTCTTTAAGTCCATCAAGGTCTGCCCGCATGCCTTGCAGCTTGGAGTCCATCTTGTCGTCGTCTCCTGACATGGTTAGCGCAAACACAAGAAAAACAGATCCTACGACAACAAAGGTGTGGGTGGAAAGCTCACAAAGATGCTGCGATCAAGTTCTTATCCGTTCTTACCAAGCAACAGGGGCGATCGCAGACAACAAGTAGCACCTGTGAAAGATTGGAGCAGCGATTGCCTGGAGAAACAAAAGTCTGCTCGTTGTAGGAATATGTGTAGTTCTGGGTAGGCTGCACTCAAGTCAAGGATTAGCACAATCAAATAATAAATGCAAAGCTGAATAATAGTGCTAAACACGTAACCAAGCTGCTGGAAACAAGTGCCACCCGCGATGGATGAAGCAAGGGCAACAAGGAAGTGGGGTGCAGAAACGGAAAATCTCCCAAGCCACGTTACGCTGTGTAAATGGCGTTTTTTGGCCTCGAAACTGACTCCACCTGGCGCTACGCGGGGTGCCCCGTATAGGAAGTTTCGTAAGCTTTCCGAAAAAAAAAGAACGCTGAAATCGGAGATCCGAGCAAAAAGTTATGGCCGTTACAAAACAGGTGTTCGTAACGACACAAAACTGCCAAACGAAAAACCAAACTTTCCAAAAACGAACTGCTCTTTCCTTTTTTTAATTCTTTCCTTTGTCTTTATTCTCAGAACTTTCCCTTTTTTATTTCCTTTTTTGTCTTTCCTTTTTTTTCTCTTTCCTCTCAAACAGAAACAAGAAACCGAGTAGAGTTCGGTTGGATCGGCGGCGCGTGGAGTGCGGCTTGGGGAAGGAAACGAAACCGAGTAGGGTTCGGTTGGAGGGGGGTAACGGCGTGGTAACTCGGCGTGGTGGCGATGATGATTGCGGCGGCGGTGGCGCTGGTGGCAAGGTAGGACGGCGGCGGCGGCGGTGGTGGAGATGGAAAGCGGCGGAAGCACAAAGTGACCAGCAACAAATTAACGCGAAGCACACAAATTCAACAACGCAAATTATTGAAAGAAAGTGCAAGGCGAAGAAAGGTTTTGGGACAATGGTCTAAGCTGAATTTTTTTTTTGGTTTTGTGGACTGTAGGTAATGGAATAACACTCGATAAAAACTCACCGATCAACCTGGAAAGCTGATACCACTTGATAGAGCTGAAGTACCCGATCTTTCGGTGAGTGGAGGATAATTTCGACTTGGGTGGAAGTAGACCCTCACGATCCGACTACGACGAGCGAACCCGAAGCGCCAATGCAATCGCTGAACCAACTCCCTGTGGTTACCGACCCTGTTGAAGCAAGATCTAGCCTGATCACGAAGATCAATTCCTGTGCGCAGTCGAAGAACGAACAAGAACGAGAGGCGAGCAATCTTATTATCACTCGAAGGTGGAGTTCTGAATCACGAGGACAGCACGTATTTGTGCGGCCGTGAATGTAGCTAAAAGCTAGATGTAAAACAAAACTCAGGGATGCTAATGACGGCTATAGGGTTTAATAGCATGGCCAAAAGGGAGTTGGGGTCGTGCTACAACCCTAGGACGCGTCCCTAATGGACCCAACTCGATACACTGCCCATTGGGCCAAAATAAGGTGGCGCAGCACCTTGTACAGAAAACAGTCTGACTCAAAATGACGATTGCGGCCGCCTCGGTGAAGATATGACGGTGATTCCGGATGCATCTGAAAAGTAGACTTGATAAGCTTTCCATCAAGTACTTGATCGCCCAAAACGGAGTCCGGATGAAGTCGTGGCGGCCGTCACAAGTTGACGTTCGTGCGCAGTCCGAATCCAGCCACATATCCTTCATTCTTTAGCACCATGACGTAGTTCAACTCTCTTGCACGAGCCCGAGTGATTGGCCCTGAAGATGGTGCTTGGGGTGAAGGTGCTGCTGGTGTAGATGTACTGGTGATGTCCTCATCAAAGTCCATCTCACATTAGGGTTAGTGAAATAAAAACATATACAAGAACTATACAAGATCATGAATATACAAGAAAAATATTCACAGAAAATTATGAACAAGAAAAATATTACAGATGCAAAAATCAATCTAAAATTCGATCACTTGTTTCCCCGGCAACGGCACCAGAAAAGCTTGCTGGTACGCTGAACGCGCACCAAGATCCACCGCAAGCACACGGATCAGTTGTAGCTCTTCCCTAAGGAGAGTACTCCCCTAAGGTTATCAATCCGTGGAAACAAGGTCACAAACCCTAGATTAACTATGCATCGAGAAACATTGATCTAGTTCCAAGAAGATTGTGAACATGATCATGCATAAGCACATATGAACAAGAGGTAACTCATCTAGGATAAAGCCTAGACTATCCATATGTTGTAGTTCTAGCTAGATCGGCAAGCAAAACATGGTTCTCATTCAATGCATCCTTAACTCTGTACCCTCCGGTCCAACTCCCGAGAACGCCACCTTACACGGTCACACCCTGTCACGATGCTCTCTATCAGAGTGGTTAGTTACAAGGGCACGAACATGAGTTCGTGTCATACTACTCGATAGATTCGGTAGGAACCTCTAGTCACCATGACTACAAGAACACCCTATGCAATCTACGTCAACCATAGATTGTTATAAGCAAACTCGAGAGAGTATGAAATCATAGAAGGAGGCAACGGATCACAAATGAATCGGAACACATCTATTACTTTACCATGAATGATTGTACATCACAAGATCACAACCGTGGTCACACCTTCTTGTGACTCCTAGCTCCAGAACTCTGGCGTGATCTCCCTCGCAGGGTGATCCCGCCAGCTAGAGCCTAGCCTAAGCTAGCCTCTAAATAACTGCACGGCCCTCAGCTCTCCGTAGATGGACTGTCCCTCAAGTTGCTCGGCTTCTACTTTGAATGATAATGTGTCGGCCGAAAGGTGCACTATTTATAGTCCTGGGAAACCCTAGGTCAAAGGGGAAGGCGAGACGGCGCAAGAATGGCCTAGGCCGGCCGGCCAGGCCCATTCCTGGCTCATCTCGTGCTCAACTTTTTCCCCACGCTTCCTTGGTGCTTCTAGATTCTTCCTTTCGATGCATGTGCCCCCTGGACGTCGTTTGCTTCGGGATAAAATTATCTCTTCATGACTTTCCATTTGAATTGCCTTCATGCCGAAGTAATTTGATCTTATCTTCATTTGCTTAGTCCTTAAGCAACCTTGGAGGTTGGCTGGCTGCATCTGTGCATCAGTGGGCTTCAAGTCCATGTTTATGGCGCATGGGCCTAGTAGGCCTGCTTCATCCGGGCTTCCGCCTTCGTCTTTCGCTCATCTCGAATTTAGCCCATATTCGTCCCGAATTTAATCATTTATCCTGCATAAACCAAAAATCCTCCAAAAACACATGCATATACGAAAACGTACTATTTATGAGGTATGATCAATAGTCTAGATATTAAATTCATTCAAATATCGAAGTTAAACAGGGGTAAAAGTGTGTCAATTAAGAGCGCCAACATATACACTGGAAGTTAGCATTATACCATCCATCCTTTCCACCGAATAACACTCCGCCAGATGTTTTGTCTCTATCTATCTACTGTTACAAAATAAGACATGGCAATTGAAAAAAGTTCGACACATGAAGGTGATGAGGACATCCTCCGCTATTACCCGCTGGCAAAGACGCAACAAGATGGGCCGAGTGGCCCAGTTGTAGTCAGGCGGCGACCGTGTGAGCCTCTGAATAATCCCACCTTGCTTAGCTTGAGAGGAGGAAGCCACATTAAAAGGGAGAGCCACCCTTCCCCTATTGGACTAGTCTTTTGGGTGATTGGGCCTTTCCCCAAGGGGGTCACCAGAGTTGCGGTTCAGCGATTGCATTGGCGCTTCGGGCTTGCTCGTCGTAGTCGGATCGTGAGGGTCGTCTAACCTGGTGTGCATGCTAAACTGCGTAATCGGTGCATCGGGCTTGCCATAATCCAATCCTTGCCTGGGCCGGACTCATCACATACACAGATGAAGTGATTTGATTCGCGACTGTTCCGTTGCTCAACTACCCAAGGTAACATGATAGACACTTAAAAGTTCACAAGTACAAGGTAAGACTTGGAATAACTCTTAGGCTCACTTATATCTTTGGAATCATGTTTCACCTTAGTCCTTTCTCCTGCATTCGAGGACGAGCAAAGGCTAAGTGTGGGGGTGTTGTTGACGGCTGTTAAGTGCCTACTTTAGACAGTCAACTCCTACATAAATGATTAAAGTATTAGCATCAACATAGTTGTAGGAGTTATTCGCTTACGAGTTCCACGAGTGTCGATGAATATTTGTATGTAGATCACTTGTATATAGAAATGAAGTGGGAATGCATCTAAGTGGATGAACTAGCACAACTTTAGTCAATCAAGGGCACCCACATAGGCTTCCGACAAATCCATGGCCCCACTTAAGGAAAGAAGCACACTTCCGACCAATCACGTTCAAGTACATGGATTGAAGGGCCCCAACCAAGAGCTAAAGGCTTTGCAACACCAGGGACATACCCATACCCAAGCCTACGCCCACCTGGCAGACTCTCAGCCAAAGGCGGATACTAGGGGTTCGGCCGAACCACTGCTGTCTCCCCTCGCCTTTAGCCGCCATGTGTCCTGTCCTAAGGTGGTTTAGAAAATATTCCTAAGTTGATCCTCGCCGGTTACCACCTCCAAGTGCCTATAAATACTAGCGAGGAGGGGGGTCAAATGAAGATACCACTTCCCACTTCAAGATCAACAACTCTTTGAGTTGAGAGCTTCATTGTCCAGGCGTAAGAGCTGGATTAGTTAGTGCTTAGAGTTGGGAGAGAGTGAGGGTTTGTCTTGGGAAGAGTGCCAAGCTGTTGGGACTCTACTCTCTTGCATGTACCTCGACGGATGCTACTTCATTCCAACTAGAGTAAAGTAGGTATTTCCTGCATTCTCTGTTTTGATTAAAGTGCATTCGTGATTCTTGTTCTTAGTTCTTGTTATAGTGAGCGATTGAGATCTCCCACTTGTGGGTTCGTTGCTTCGTCTTTAGTATGGTTGCTGCATGTGGATACAGGGTACCAGAAGTAGTTAGATTGCAGTAGTAGTCGATAGAGTAGCGTGGTGCCTAGCTACAGGTTACGCGTCATTTGCGCATCTTATCCCACGGTTTAGTAGGGATAGGCTGCAGTTGGTGACAGCCATGTGTCAACCCATTGAAATCCCCCATGTTGGAATAAGCCGTTGAGCATTTTTGGAGGCTAAGCCGGTGCCCAAAGCAAGTAGTGTGAGTCCAGAGTTTCTATCTCACCTCACGTTAGAACTATCAACTAGGAATCCTCTCTATCCTTTGCCACAAATAGGGTTGTTTCCTTGGGCTGGCTAGTATTGGAGTTAGTGCACACACATTCTTTGGATTCGATACCCTTGGAATACTCTTAGGGCCTGTTTGACACCTAAGTATTATTTCTCCCCTGTAAAAGCTTTCCGGTTGTAATTTCTTGTGCACAAGCATATAAACGTTATTTTTTACTATTGGAAAATGTTTGTTTGGGTAAAACGCTTTTAGCCCCTGACTTCCCCTTCCAGAGGCGCACCTGACGCAATCAAACGCTAATTAACTCCACCAAGAAGAGCGCTGCCTGCAACATTGAGGCGCTTGTCCCGTCTGCTACTAGCGAAGCTGCACCACTGCTGCGCACTTGGATTCTTCTCATTTGTCATTGACAATTTCAGATTTGCTAGTACAAGCATCTGAGGACCGGGTGTGTCCGAGGACAGGTGGATGGTCGCTTCCTGGTGTGATGAGTGATTGACAACGTGGTGTGGATTGACGTTTGCCTTGGCTCAAGTATTGTAGGTGTAGAATGCAGCTTGATTGCATTGGTGCAGGTGAAGAACAAGTGCGAAAGGTCTTAGCCATGGCGGCCTCCAAGGACTAGAGATACAAGTAGGCTTGGATCCGGAGGACACGCGGCCTGATTGCAAGGGTTGTGTCGGAGGGAAGTAAACTTGTAGTGGAAGGTGCCACAGCCGGAAAAGATTCGATTCAAATGTCAAATTTGCCCCTGAGGGGTATGTATCGCTTAGGGGTAGTTGAGTCATTAGAGCACCACCACTTGGACTATAAATAGACCCTCTAGGGTTTGGTGGCTACTATCTCTCTTGGCTTAGTTCTATTTTTCCTTTTGGTTTTTCCTTTCTAGTTTTCTATAGGCTAGCTAGTGCTTCATCGGTGAAATCTTCAAGAGGGTAGGATGTGGGAGGATTGCTAGTCTCTTTGTAAATAAGTTGACCTCATCATGTGTGGAAGATTTAGCTTTTGCTCATCCTCTCTTGTGTGATTTCTTTGTTCATCCTGTGGCTCTTTTTGTCCTTTCGGTGGATTTTTTATTCCTTGTGTTTAAGGCCGTTTCTTGGTGATAGAGTTGAAGTGTCTGATCTTTCGATGAGTGGAGGTAATTTCGATTTGATGGAAGTCGACCCTCACGATCCGACTACGACGAGCAAACCCGAAGCGCCAATGCAATCGCTGAACCAACTCCCTGTGGTTACCGACTTTGTTGAAGCAAGATCAGCCTGATCACAAAGATCAATTCCTGTACGCAATCGAAGAACGAACAAGAAAAAGAGGCGAGCAATCTTAATATCACTCGAAGGTGGAGTTCTGAATCACACGAGGACAGCACGTATTTGTGCGTGTTCGGTGTAGCTAAAGCTAGATGTAAAACAAAACTCGAGTCTGAAAATAAAAGAGGGGTCTATCTAAATAGGGGGCGCAGCCCCTAGGGCCAGCGTGTAGGGGAATCCCACGCCCAAGGGGGGGTGGGGGCGCGCCCAAGGTGGGCCCCACCAGTATGGCGCCCCCACCTGGGACTCCTGTTGGGTCAGCTTCTATTCTTCTGGGCCTTCGTTCTTCAGCAGCATGACGAAGCTCAATTCTTTCGCACGGGCCCGAGTAATTGGCCCAGGTGGAAGTGGCTCCTAGGCTTCTGGAACTGCAGGTGGCGCCTGAGCTGAAAGTGGCGCCTGGACTGGTGCTGCTGGTGTAGAATCACTCCTGTTGTCATTGATGTCCTCATCATCCTCCCCTTCTTGAACTGAAGTCGTCCTCGACGGCAGCTCCTCATCTTCTCCCGCATACGGCTTCAAATCTGCAACATTAAAACTAGTGGAAACACCAAACTCCGCAGGCAGGTCAAGGACATAAGCATTATCATTAATCTTGGTTAGCACTTTAAAAGGACCAGCAGCAAAAGGCATTAATTTAGAACGATGCAAAGTAGGAAAACGATCCTTTCTCAAATGCAACCAAACCATATCACCCAGTTCAAAAGTAACAAGTTTTCTCCCTTTACTACCAGCAACCTGATATTTAGCATTAGCAGCAGCAATGTTTTGTTGAGTCTGTTCATGCAAATTAATCATATGTTCAACATGTGTAACCGCATCTAAGTGACCACTTGACCAAGTTACCTTCACCCGCTTGCGAGGAGAACTTGGTGTGTGTTCGCCTTTCTGAGCTGAGTTTTGGAGACTTTGTTGTAGCATATGTATACTAGTGTATCTTGATGTACATTTTTAATCTTTGTATCTTGATGTATAGTTCTTTTTGCATCTTGTGATATATCATGCTGCATTTGTATCATATCTTAGGATGAACTTCTCCTATATGCAGTGATTGCTACAACTTGCTACATCTTAGAGTTTAGGCAGGCTTGCTAGGGATTGGTTGATGATTGGCTATGCTCTTGATGGTTTTGGTATATATTTGTTGAGATAGTCAATTTTTGAAGTAAAATGACAAACTGAACTTTACCTCTTTTCACCCATGAGTAAATGCCTTTGCATGTCTTGTTTGAACTGAAATGGCTATATGTTGCTTAAGATCATGCTAGGATGTGATGTTCTTTTCATTTGGGTCCAAGACCTTTGTCGTTGTGAATGTTTAGCCCATGTTTTACCTTGTGGAGGGGCATAAGCTTCTTTTTGTCGCAAAGACATTTCATGTACCATGCTTAATTTGAAAAACTTGAAAAATGAGATGTTTATGCATGAAAGAAGAAATATAAGAAAAAGATACATTTGAGAAAAATTTATGCTCATGTCTCTATGCTTTCACCATTGCACACACTTGCACACATGGGTGCTAAGCGGTTGCATGATGTTTGTCGGAGAAGTCTCCCTTGAGAAGTGAACACATGGCTCCGTGCTTTGACATGACATGAGATAAAACTTGGGCGTTTGTAATGATCTTTTGTTGAGAACTATTGTCCTTTCATAATCTTGATGAGATGAAGTTTATTTTTGCTTGAAAAATCCATGGTTAGGACTTTGCTCATGTGGTGACATTTTTGACAAATTTGAACAAATTGATCATGGCTTTGTCGATGGCTATATGTCTTTACCTTCTTGTTGGCAATGCCTTTGTGATGCGATGAACTATCCAGCTTGCCTTTTCTCTAATTTGTAGCATTTTGTAGTGCTCATTATATATTTGAGAAGCTTGTAGTTACATCTTTTGCATTTTCACCTTGATTTGTGCATTGTCAACAAGGGGGAGAATTTTTGAAGAGTTTCTGGAAGGAAAACACTGCCGAACGCTTTTGAAAGTTTTCAGGTTGAAATGGCATTTGTTTGCGAGCATTTGTGTGTTGCAATTTTTGTACAAGCATCTGCCTAGGGCGGTTTAACCGCCCCTGTGCAGTGAGCACAAGGTCCGTGATGATTTGAGCCATTTATGACACATTTTCGCACGCACAAGTTCACTTGTTCAGGAGGAGTTTGCATCAATGCAGGGGGAGTGCTTTGTGTATCCTGAAAAGTGTTTAGGAGATTTGTGTTTTGTGCTTTGTGCTTTGCTCTTTTGCCAATGGTGTTGAGCCCTTTTCGCTTCTTATTGAAGGGTCAACGTTTTCTGGAGCTTTCTCTTGCGAGTGACTTTATTCTCAGCTTGTTCTTGCTTTTTGTCACTTGTTTGAGCCTTATTTTTTATTTCTTTTTTTGTTTTCCTTTTATACCTATCTTGATTGTGTGTGTGTTGTCAATGCACTCATCAAAGGGGGAGATTAAGGACCGGGTGTGTCCGAGGACCGGTGGATAGTCGCTTCCTGGTGTGATGAGTGATTGACAACGTGGTGTGGATTGACGTTTTCCTTGGCTCAAGTATTGCAGGTGTAGAATGTGGCTTGATTGCATTGGTGCAGGTGAAGAACAAGCGTGCAAGGTTTTAGCCATGGCGGCCTCCAAGGAGTGGAGAGACAAGTAGGCTTGGTTCGAGAGACCCAGTGGCCAGATGGATCAAGTGCGGTTCACATGGTGGCAAGAACGAGCAAGGGAGCGTGGTTCCGGTGCGAGGTAGCGGCTCAGAACCGAAGCTCGTACGCGGACATGAAGCCGGTGCAAGGTAGCGGCTCACAACCGAAGCTTGCATGCAAGGTTTGGTGGTTTGGCCACAAGACCATCAGGTGGACGGTTTTCATTGGCTTGGGCCTCAAAACCAAGGCCGGGAACTCGGCATGGCGCAAACGGACCGTGGGCCGGTCAGCCCCCTTGGTTAGCACCAAACTCCGCAGGCAGGTCAAGAACATAAGCATTATCATTAATCTTGATTAGCACTTTAAAAGGACCAGCAGCACGAGGCATTAATTTAGAACGACGCAAAGTAGGAAAATGATCCTTTCTCAAATGCAACCAAACCATATCACCCGGTTCAAAAGTAACAAGTTTTCTCCCTTTACTACCAGCAACCTGATATTTAACATTAGCAGCAGCAATGTTTTGTTGAGTTTGTTCATGCAAATTAATCATATGTTAAACATGTGCAACCGCATCTAAGTGTGGAGCGCCATCAGCATCAAGCGAAAACAAATCAATAGGTGCCCGAGGAATATAACCATAAACAATCTGAAAAGGGCACATCTTTGTAAAGGAATGCATAGCATGATTATAAGCAAACTCAACATGAGGCAAACAATCCTCCCAACGTTTCAAATTTTTATCTAGGACAGCCCGAAGCATAGTTGACAAAGTTCTATTAACCACTTTAGTTTGTCCATTAGTTTGAGGGTGACAAGTTGTGCTAAACAGCAATTTAGTTCCCAATTTATTCCAAAGAGATCTCCAAAAATGACAAAGAAACTTAGCATCACGATCAGAAACGATTGTATTTGGAATACCATGCAAGCGAATAATCTCTCTAAAGAACGATTCAGCAACACTGCTAGCATCATCAGTCTTATGCAAGGTATGAAATGAGCCATTTTAGAGAAACGATCAACAACCACAAAAATACTATCCCTCCCCTTCTTAGTTCTAGGCAAACCCAAAACAAAGTCCATAGAAATATCGCGCCAAGGAGAAGTAGGAACAGGCAAAGGCATATACAAACCATGGTTATTCAATCGGGATTTAGACTTTTGACATGTAGTACAGTGTGCAACCAAGCGCTCGACATCAGGACGCATCCGGGGCCAAAAGAAGTGGGCGGCCAGCACCTCAAGCGTTTTGTAAACGCTAAAATGTCCCATTAGTCCACCTCCATGAGCTTCCTATAACAACAAAATAAGAACCGAACTAGCTGGAATACACAGCTTGTTAGCACGAAACAGGAACCCATCCTGCAGGTAAAATTTGCCCCATGGTTTACCAGTCATACAATGTTTATAAGCATCTTTAAAATCATTATCATCGACATATTGATCTTTCATAGTGTGTAAACAAAAATTTTAAAATCCAATTGTGACAGCATATTATATGGCGAGATAAAGCATCAGCAATCACATTGTCCTTCCCGTTCTTGTGTTTAATGATGTAAGGAAAAGACTCAGTGAATTCTACCCAATTAGCATGACGACGGTTCAGATTAGTTTGGGTACGAATATGTTATAAAGCCTCATGATCAGAATGGATTATAAACTCACGATGCCAGAGATAGTGCTGCCACGTTTGCAAAGTACGCAGCTAAAGCATAAAGTTCTTTATCATAAGTAGAATATTTTAAACTAACAACGCTTAATTTTTCACTGAAATAAGCAACCGGTTTTCCTTCTTGTAACAGAACAGCACCTAACCCAATACCACTGGCATCACATTCGAGCTCAAATATTTTACTAAAATCAGGCAATTGCAAAAGAGGAGCATGTGTTAACTTATCTTTCAAAGTAGTGAATGCGAGCTCCTAGGAATCAGTCCAAGTAAATGGCACACCTGTCTTTGTAAGCTCATGTAGAGGTGCGGCAATAGAGCTAAAATCTCGTACGAATCGACGGTAGAAACCTGCAAGCCCAAGAAAACTGCGAATCTGCGTTACCGTCGTTGGTGTAGGCCATTCCCAAATTGCATCAATCTTGCTGCTATCCACCTCAATACCCTACGGAGTAACAACATAACCAAGAAACGAAACACGTTGTGTGCAGAAGATGCATTTTTCCATGTTAGCAAACAAGACAGCACGCAACGCATTAAAACAACACTCAAATGTTCTAAATGCTCTTCCATAGACTTGCAATAAATCAAGATATCATCAAAATATACAACAACAAACAAACCTAAGAAAGGCCTGAGAACTTCATTCATCAAATGCATAAAAGTGCAGAGATCATTAGTCAAACCAAACGGCATAACCAACCATTCATACAAGCCAAATTTAGTTTTAAAAGTCGTTTTCCATTCATCTCCTAATTTCTTTCGAATCTGATGGTAACCACTACGCAAATCCATCTTAGTAAAAATAATGGCACCACTAAGCTCATCTAACATATCATCAAGGTGTGGTATAGGATATCGATAACGAATGGTGATGTTATTAATAGCACGACAATCTACACACATACGCCACGATCCATCCTTCTTTGGAACAAGTAACACTGGAACGGAGCAAGGACTAAGAGACTCACGAATGTACCCTTTGTCAAGCAACGCCTGTACCTGGCGCTGAATCTCTTTCGTCTCGTCGGGATTTGTGCGGTACGGGGCGCGATTCGGAAGCTGTGCGCCTGGAATGAAGTCGATCTGGTGCTCAATGCCACGAAGTGGAGGTAGTCCCGATGGTAAATCTTTGGGAAAAACATCAGCGTACTCCTGCAAAAGGTTAGCAACCGCAGGGGGGAACGACGTGGTAAACTCGGCGATGTAGGGCGGTGGCGGCGGTGGAAAGCGGCGGAAGCACAAAGTAACCAGCAACAATTGAACGCGAAGCACACAAATTCAACAACGCAAATTATTGAAAAAAAGTGCAAGGCGAAGAAAGGTTTTGGGACAATGGTCTAACCTGAATTTTTTTGGTTGTGTAGACTGTAGGTAATGGAACAACACTCGATAAAAACTCACCGATCAACCTGGAAAGCTGATACCACTTGATAGAGCTGAAGTGCCTGATCTTTCGGCGAGTGGAGATAATTTTGATTTTTGTGGAAGTCGACCCTCACGACCCGACTACGACGAGTGAAACCGAAGCTCCAATGAAATCGCTGAACCAACTCCCTGGGTTACTGAACCTGTTGCAATCAAGATCAGCAACTTCATGAACGCAATTGAAGAACAAACAAGAAAAAGAAGGCGAGCAATCTTATTATCACTCGAAGGTGGAGTTCTGAATCACACGAGGACATCAAGTATTTGTGTGGCGTCGAATGTAGCTAAAGCTAGATGTAAAACAAAACTCAAGTCTGAAAATAAAAGAGGGGTCTATCTAAATAGGGGGCGCAGCCCCTAGGGTCGGCGTGGAGGGGGAACCCACGCCCAAGGGGGGTGGGGGCACGCCCAAGGTGGGCTCCACCAGTCAGGCGCCCCCACCTGGGACTCCTGTTGGGCCAGCTTCTATTCTTCTGGGCCTTCGTTCTTCAGTAGCATGATGAAGCTTAATTCTCTCGCACGGGCCCGAGTAATTGGCCCAGGTGGAAGTGGCGCATGTGTTCTGGACCTTGAGGTGGCGCCTGGGCTGAAAGTGGCGTCTGGGCTGGTGCTGCTGGTGTAGAGCCGATCCTGTTGTCGTTGATGTCCTCATCATTACCCAAACTGGGTTGCGCGTATGGGCGCTTTCTTGTGAGGCAAAGGAAAGTTGTTGTGGGATGTGACGAAAAACGAGGATTATGTCAATCCCACCAACTTAGTTGCCCAGGATGCAAAAGATAACTTCGAGGCCAACGCTAGGGCTGTCGACTACTTTGGTTTCGTGCTTTGTCGCCTGAAGAGTTTGAACGTGTTTTGGGCGAGGACCTAGCTTGCTAGATCTGGCTTAAGCTCAAGGTAGCCCATGGTGGTGATAATCATGTCAAGGCTAGGCTCTTCTCGGTTTATCGCAGAGAATAAGAGAACTTTGTTCAGCTGTCTGGAGAGTCGGTTGATGCTATGTTTCAGCGCTTTACTTCCATAGTCAACAACATGAAAGCCAACATCACCATCCTCCTATACACGGATCATGACAGAGCTTGGAAGCTCTTGCAAGCACTTGATCGGACCGTGTGGAGTGCTAAGGTTGAGGCTATCATGGAGTCGGCTAACTATGAAACTTTGAAGGTTGATGAGCTTTTCTCCAAACTGAAGTCTTCCGAGGTAGATAGACAGCTGATTGCCAAGGCTAAGAGTCCGACTGATCCCCATAGTCTGGCTCTAGTCGGTGGTTTTGGTTATGGACATGCTAATACTTCCAAACACTTTGCCTTGTCTTCTCTTGTGTCACTTCCAGATGAGAAGTATGAGGGGCTGAGCGAGGAGGATCTCGCGTTGCTTACCACGAGGTTCGAGCGCATGTACCAGAACCGCAAGGGCTTGAGGCATGTGGGGAAGCACGTGCTACAGGTGCGGCAAGATGGGCCACTTCATCGCCGAGTGCCCGGAGGAGATCAAGAACGACTACAACTGCAAGCACCGACCGCGAGACGAGCACAAGCACCGCTCCAAGGATGAGTACCACTCCAAGCACAAGAACAAGGAGGAGAGGAGGACGAAGAACAAGCACGGTGGCTATAAGAAGAACAAGTCTCGAGCGATGGTGGCTGGTGCAAGCGACATCGACACATGTTCCACCAACACTTCGTCGAGCTCGAGCAGCGAGGATGAAGACTGCGGCCACCGCAAGGAGAAGAAGTATGTGAACCGCAACTTCAACGGGCTTTCCTGTGCCGCTATGAACTTCTGCACCATGGTGCATGACTCCAACAACAAGAACGACTCCGACTCCGAGGACGAGGTAATGACCGATCCCACCTCTTTGTGTAAGGAGATTGCTAGGCTAGAGGAGTTGGTCGATAATCGTGATGATGTGCTTAGGAAGACCAACAAGGAGAAGAGAGAATTTAGGTCTTCGCTTGGAGAGTCTAAGGATAGGGTTGTGGAGCTTGAGGCCTAATCAGCTCTCATTCACTCCCCTCCCCCCCCCCCCTCTGATCGCCTAATCGGTCCTTCGTCATCAAATTGGAGCACAAAATTGAAGAAATTTCAGATCGGTGCTGAAATCAGAGCTCCACAAACCAGATCAGAAACATCAATTTGCAATAGCAATGGAGACAGCTCATCCTCGAGAGAACTCATCAGGAGATCTGTTCTTGCCAAATTGGAAACATCAATTTGCAATAGCAATCGAGACAGAGCTCATCCTCGAGAGAACTCGTCTGGAGATCCGTTCTCGCCGGCATCGAGGAGCGCCGAGTGGCGATGAGACGATCGAGGCCCGGGGTAGCTCGTGCGAAACTACGTGCTTGAAATAGTGCCAGAAGAGGGTGGTGACGGCGGAGGACGACACTGCTGGAGATCCGGAGATGGCGGCGTCGCTGCGGCTCTGGGGACTTCACGAGGAGGAAGGGACAGTGGTCGTGACTCACGAGATCGAGCCCGATATCTGTCGGAAAACATTCTGGCCTCCGGTGGTGTGTATTTTTTTCCGGTTGGAACTGGCTAATCCAGGTGTATAATTATTGGACAAACCGGTCATACAAACACCATTTTTCAATCCAACTCCTATAATTTTCCAGGCTTGTATTTTACAAGGGTTTTGAGCTTAACCAATCATCCAAACAGGGCGTTAGGGGAAAGTTACAACGGTAGCCATGGGCTCACAGATTTATTCGTGATCGTTAAGAAATGTTAGAAGCTTTCAAGCGCTGTTGTTAGTGAACTGGTAGCGATGTTAGTAAGTTTCAATAGCAGTGGACCAACGAGCTCCTCTGGCTCGCCTGCATCATCCTCATCGACCAGTTCATGCACGACCGCATCACCAACAAGCGGTATCAGGACACCATCATGGAGCTCGAGCAGCACATCAACGGATCGGGCAACCTCGACCCCTCCGGCGTCGTCTTTGTCATCATGCTCATGGACGACACCAAGATCTAGGCCGAAGACTTCCTGCATTGCCTAGGAGGACGTCGAGGAGCTTCCCCTGGCACAGAAAAAAGTCATCAACCGTACACACAAGGCGCAGAAAAAATGAACTCGAGCTTGTCGAGGCCGAGCTACAGCTTTCGCGACTGCGCGTACGACGTGGAGGAGGCGAAGGGTTTCCCTGCAGGAGAGGGAGGCGGTCGAATGGGACAGCGTGGAGAACGGGAGCATGGGGTCTGGATGGAGTTTCGCGGGGGCAAGAGAGACGAGGTAGAGACACATAGGGATGAGGTGGTCGTGGCCGTAGTGGAGGTCGGTGGCCAGCGACACCGATGCGGTGGCTACAAGATGATCGTGGAGGAGATGAATCGGGAAAGAAAAGGAGGAAGGAGATGACACATGGGAGGGTAATATTAATCAGTAGGTAAATAGGACGGTGTGTGCATGAGCCCAATAATAAAAAAAGATGTAGAAAATAGTGTGAATCAAATAATGGCCAAATTGTAATGGCATCGCTTTTATAAATGTAAGGGCACTGAAGTCCGCTAAAAACAAAAAAATAGTGACATGTATCAATAAACCCTTTTTATTTCTTACATTTTGTTTGTTCTTCCAAACGTGAAATTCCGTCACATTAAGGCCAGTCTCAGTGGGAGTTTCATCAGCATTTATTAGACTGACATGTCAGCATTTTTGATGATGTGGCAGTGTATTAATGAAGAGAGATGTGAAATGGGTTTCATCCTCATGAAACTCTCTCTACACGGTACTCTAGACAGCTTGTGTCTTGCATGTTGTCTTGGGAACAACACGAGATGAAACTTTGCATTGAGGGAGGGTGTTTCATCATAGTTTCAAACTTCTCTTAGATGATGTGTCACTCTAGGTAAGTGTGTCGATGAAACTCCCACTGAGATTGGCCTGATGGCTGAAACTACCTCTAGGACCCCGTACGGCCGGACCAGACGGCCTTTGGGCGCGGCGAAAAGCCGCTGGAATATCCCCGCGGTCCCGAATGGACCATTCGGTGACGAAAGGGACCATCGTGGAAAGATCCGGTTCATTGCATTACCACGAGTCCAAAAGTAAGATGGCCTAAGATTCTCTCCCCCTCTCAGCGGGAGATGCGGCATGGGATATTCGAGGCGCCGAGGGAACATTCCCGTTCTCCGGAGAATGCTGCCGAAGCACGAGTAGCATTCACCTGCTCCTCCCCATGTCCGTGTGCGTGCATGCTTCTTTTGCTCGGTCCCATCAGCTGTAACGGCAACTGCCCAGCGATCCATGATACGAGGGACTTTTACAAGCATATTCGCTCAGGTGCCACGAAGCATCTTCCTGTGGCATTGTTTGATCGTATTAGTAGTAAGTACCTAAAATAATTTATTTCTATCAGCATTGTTTCAATTGGTATTTTTTTAGGGTTACCGAATTAAAAAAAATGCTGGTAATCAAATGTGGCGTCGCATTGCTACAGAGAAGTTATTCAAGTGAAAATAACGGCAGCAAGAAAAAAAAATGATAGCAAACCTTAATATACTCATAGCACATCGATCATCTGTAGCTTACTATTTTTATTCCAGTGAATTCACAGCTACTTCAAACGAATGTACTGCCTTCCTAATCGTGTAAGCAATATGCTTGAAAAGAGGTTAAATAACAACACAGCAAATTTACTAAAAAAATTATGGCGTGCAAACCGCTGTAGGATACCCTCGTTCTCTTAAGAAAATGGGTCGCAATTCAAGCAGCAGTAAGCTAGCAGCATTAAAGCACACTCAAATTTACGTGTCTCCTCCCTATACCGTTGATCTACACTAAAATTACAACCAAAAGGTGGGGAGACGTTCAGACAGAAGTGGTACGCGACGACGATGACACGGCCGGCGAGTCCGAGCTGGCGTCACCGCTACGCCGGGCATCCGAGCACCTGCTCGATTGCTTCTGGCCTTGCCGCGAGTGCGGTTGCATTCCAGATGGCAACGTCGCTACCGGAGCATAGACCGTGTTGCTGGTTCCAGAGGCGTCGCCAGTTAGCTGCACCTGTGGCTGTACCGCCGCTGCAGCAGCGGCGGCTGCAGCGGCAGCGTACTCCGGTGGCGGCACCCAGATGCCTCCCACCACGACGAACTGTGGAGCAGGCAGCGCGGCGCTGGTGCTCTGGACGGTGGCCGAGTTCGGCCGCCTCGTGTGCAGACGATACTTCTGGACCATAAAAACATTTCGACAATTGGAAGTCATGTAAGCACTTAAATCACACGGGGTATATAGCATCGCAAATGTAACAAAAGTGGCTAGCGTTAATATGGTGTTAGAGTGTATTTATACTAGTATAAGATTCGACTGACCTGCAGATGGCTTTTGACCTCGTCGTTGGTGAGACCGTCGACCTTCATGAGCTCCCGGATCTGCTTCGGCGTCGCCACTGCATGCGCGTGCAGTAGCATGGCATGAGATTAGTTTGTACGAGTCAGATTAGCTAGTACACAATTCGAACCGTTGGTGAGCTGATAGGTTAATGCAATTTAATCGGTACTGTCGGGCACACCAACCGTGGGATCCGCCGAGCTGCTGAAGCGCCTGCAGGAACTGGCGGTGGAGCTCCGGCGCCCAGCACCGACGCGGCTTCCGGTTGGGCGCCGGCGACTGGCCCTCTTTATCCTTGCTATCTTTCCCCTTGTCTTTGCCGTGTTTGTTCAGTCTCCTTGTCGCTGTGCTCCTCCGCCATGTTGGCGGCCGCTTTGTCGCAGCTGTCCCCGACTACCGCCGAGCTCGCCGCGGGCGTGGTCGATGACGGCGGTATCTCGGCGCGCTTCTCCTTCTCGAATGGCTGAAACGCGCCCCCGGTCTTCCTGGCGTTCAGCGCCACCGGCTTGCACAGCACCTCCTGGTGGAATTAAGTACTTCCAAGTGCATGTCATACGAAAGACGACCCAAAGAACACGAATGGCCGTCCTGTATCCCTTACCTTGCGTGGGGATGATGGCTGCTGCTGGGGTTCCTGGGCCCAGAGCTGCACGGACTGGAGCCAGTCCGGCATCACTTTCTTGGCCTCTATCGGTGGCGATTGCCCGCCCGGTGGCGTCTCAGCTGCATCCTCAGCGTCGTGGGCGGCGCTCTCGTGCTCGTCGGAGGACAAAGAGAGGCTGGGCTTCAGCGGCATGAACTCCTCCAGCACAGGGCCGTGGTCACTTACGGTCTCCTCGCTGCCGACGCCGTCCATCTGGTTCTTCATCCCCTCAATAGCTGCACATACAAAGCGTTGAGACTAACCAACCGCACGGAAAAGGTAAGACGACGAGCGGAGCCGTATGACCGGATCCACACGTGGTCGAGGGCGTACGTACTCTGCGTGACGAGCTGGAGACAGAGGGGTAGCTCCCGCTTGAAGACCTGGATTTTTCGTCGCTCCTCCTCGAGCGCGAGCAGGTACTCGCTGCAGCGACGGCGGTCGGCGTGTAGCTGGTGGCGGTAGCGGCGGGTCCATCTCGATCTGCTGCGCCGTGCTGGTGCTAGAGGCAGGGTCGATCGATCGACCACCGATTGCTTCTGCTCGCGATGGGAGAGAGGAAGAGGAGAAGACAGGGAAGAAAGCAAGGGGGAATCGGGGTCGGGGCGTCGCGTAGGCGTAGGAGACGAATCTCTTAGAGTTAATTCGTATATGCCATAAAAAATACAGCTCATCCCATACGTGCCACTGAAAAATAGTTCATCCCTTCTATGTCTTTAGTATAAGGAATTGACTCAATCTCTTATTCTCGCACGCCCAGGAAGACAGACAGGGACTGAGACTGAGGGCCTGACGGGCAAGGATGGAGATGGATGTCTGAACATCCGAAACATCCGTGTTCATATTCGATAAAAACGTAAATATGGATATCTGTATTCGTATTCGA
This sequence comes from Urochloa ruziziensis, assembly GCA_015476505.1. Classification (NCBI taxonomy): domain Eukaryota; kingdom Viridiplantae; phylum Streptophyta; class Magnoliopsida; order Poales; family Poaceae; genus Urochloa; species Urochloa ruziziensis. The sequence continues at coordinate 3,526,278 of CM027126.1, read as the reverse complement.
TTTTAATATGGATGTCAAATGGATGTATCCGAATTCGATTTCCAACAATTTTCTCTATCCAATTCCGCATTCGTATTCGAGAAAAATCCGAAACATTCGACATAAATTAACTTCTCCCTTAACTAACTATTAATTATAAATGATATAAACTGTTTAATCAATTTAAAAATTATCTACATGATAATTACTAATTATATTGATTATAATATTACTAATGGTATATAAAATAAATTTTAATTAACTTTAAGATGGACAATCATATCAATTTTAACTACTTTAATTTATTTATATAATTAATAAATTATATTTTACTTACTAATGTACTATTTTCTTATTAAAATATTTTATATATTATGAAAATTATTTATATTTATATTTGTATATTTAATTATTCAAATATATATAACATACATGAGATATATACACATAATTTACTCTTAAAACAATCCATAAAATGAATTAATACACACTAAGACATTTTCTGTCAAAATCAACTAAACATCCGAATGCGAATCCGAATTCGAATTATTCGTTTTGTATTCGTATTCGATAAGATTCGTATTCGTATCCGAATTCGAATTAAAATGTGGTAAATAGTGGTATCCGAATTCGAATCCATTCGTATTTGATCCGAATCCATCCTTATTAACGGGTGGGTGGATGGATAGGGACCGACAGAAATTAAGGGAGCAGAGGGCATGAATATTCCTCGGGGATTCCGAGTTCCGCAATGCAGGGGCTGCATGGTGGCGTTAAGAACAGGTTGACGATAAGACCAACGACTAACGAGCAGGAACAAAAACAACAACGGGATGCCATCGGACGCGAATCTAGCAAAGTACGGTCTCTTACTGTAGGGATCCCATCTAAACTATTAATAAACTTTTATACTGTATACTAAATTATATATTGGTGTTGTAAATTAAATTGTCCGCATGTTCATCGCATAAACACGATGAAGCACACCTTCACGGCAACAGTTAGCTTCTCCTCATCGACCCTAATCCATAGCGGTCGAACATGCATTGTGGGGCCGGATGATTAGGTTAAGCACAGTTTGCATGGATTGTATGAATATGTCATGGGCTTTGCTATGGTACACCGAAATACTTTTTTAACAGGTAAGAGTTCTAATCAATTAGAGCTGTTGATTTTTAAGATAAAAGATACAATTAGATAAGATCAAAAATTAGAAAAATAAAAAAGCTCCGGCAATCTCACAAGTGTGTCCCGTTATTCTGACGGTGGAGTGGTCCTCTTGCCATTCGTCATCCCCACATTTCGGTCCCAGTTTGGCGGTTGCCATGAGAGATATTACAACTAACTCATGTCACATTATAGAAAATAAAAAGTTACAATTCCCCCATGTCATTTGTCACGTTAGACAAAAAAATGTTACAATCTCCCTGTGACTTCGTCACCCTGCTGTCACGTTCACACTGCACCATTCTGGGGACCGAACTTCCGGAAACTTTGTCGCAACGAACACGCCCCAATGCACCTTATTAGACCCAAGACTCATGTTTCGATGCGTTTCGTACCATTTCGTTACTTCGAAAATGACCGGTATGAGTTTCGCTCGGGAGCTGCAGTGCGAATGCACCATTCTGGGCGACTGAACTTCTGTAAAATTTTTCACCACGAACACGCCCAGTGCACCTTATTAGACCCAAGACTCATGTTTGGATGCGTTTCGCACCATTTCGTTACTTCAAAAATGACCAGTACGAGTTTCATGCAAGAAGTTATATCTAAGAAGTTACAGTCATTTGGGTGTACCGTAGCAAAACCCGTATGTCATTTTTGGCCGTGACTATGTCAAGAATCAAGTAGAGGGCACCATGAAAACTGAGCGAAGAAACACATCACAATGTCATATTTTCAAGCACATTTTTGTGCATTACTACAAACATAAATAAACACAGTACAAATAGACACGCAGATTGCTTAAATGTTGTTTTCTTCTCAGTGACAATCTCCCTTGGAAGAAGTTCCGTCGGGCAGAGCATCGCAAGATCCCTCCGTTCGGCGGACGATGGTGCATTGAAGGACAGGATGTTTATGTTGAACGCATCGTCTATGGTCCAGACGATGTGCAGTGTGGAAGTTGTAAGCGTCTCTTTGTGGACCCTGATCCTTCGTGGTCGAATCTGCAATGTGCGACCGGATGATTCAGTTGGATGTAGTTTGCACGAATCCTATGAATATGTCATCTTTGGTCGTGACGATGTCAACAATATATCATGAAGAGGGCATCATGAAAACTGAGTGAAGAAACACATCACAATATGATATTTCAAGCACATTTTTGTGCACTACTACAAACATAAATAGACACATTACAAACACAATTTAATAGTACTGCTTCCTAAAGAAAACTTCTACTTTATAAATAGTACTGCTTACAAACACAATTACTACGTTACATAGATACATATCATCCGATCGATAGGGGGTCGAATGACGTTGTCCCTTAATCGAGAACACTGGTGGGGCGTCTCACATCCTGGCGACGGCCAATTTCACCCTTGAATTGAAGTTCTGCGTCCAGAGTTCAAACTCAAGACGGATGCAACACCACGTGCTGCAGTACCGGATAATTAAGGTCCCTTCGCCCAGCGCCTGCATTTCTCACATGTGCAAATGTGAGGATCAGGGATGAGAAGCTCTGTTGGGTCATGGAAAACCAAAGTGTTGTATGCAATGTCGTAGAGTTCCTGCTGTACACCAAGATGCACCAGCCGCATCAGGCCGCCACTCTCCCAACATCCATCAATGGGCGATGGGCCGCCGCTGATTCCATGGATCCACTACAGCCAAGAAGTAAGAAGCCCAAGATTCCCCGGCGCCAGCCGCCTCTTGGATGCGCTGCAGCCCGTCTGGGGATTTCGACTGCTTGACCATCATCTTCGTCCCCTCGTAGCATAGTGCCTCTGGACTACGCAATTGAAGGAGGCGTTGCTCTAGGGGAGACATCCTTCCGGGCCAACAATGCCAAGCACCAACCGCCCGGCGCTCCCAGCAGTAATGGTTACGAACCGCACAGTAAGACAAGAGCAGATTACCTCCTTTCTATCGGTGATTTGATTGAATTTATGGCAGATGTGTCGTATTCTGAGGTACAGACTGACGTCCTTTGTTCCATCTGCATCCTAGATGCAGCGACCGAGGATCACACGGACAATGTCATCTGGCAGGAGTTCATCAGGACGCAGTTTATTGCAGCACTAGCCATTCTTCTCCGCGACTACTACAAAACAGATATATTGTCATCACCACGATGTCCGCCTCGCTTGACCCCCCGCAGGGTCGGGCAACGTCATCACCACGATGTCCGCTTCGCCCGACCCCCCGCAGGGCCGGGTCACGTCTTCACCAAGATGTCCGCCTCGCCCGATCCCCAGGGTTGGGTGACGTGTGGATAAAAATTCCGCCTCCCCCGGCCCTTCCCCACGGGGCCAGGTGACGTAACACAAGAGACGTTATTGTCAGACATGAGGTCCTAGGGCCCACACGGACACAGAAAAAACTCCAAAGGAGCATATGGTAACGAGTAGGGACCGTGGCGCAAGGCAGCACAGGACTCTACGAATTATGGAAACTAGTCGACATAAGAAAAGTACTCGCGTAGCGAGGCTTACTCGAGTTACTACTCTAATTAGACTAGGATTCCACTCTTGTAACCCTGCCAACTAGTACATAAGGTTGGGCAGGGACCCCTCTCAAAATATCTCAACTCAGAACACACAAGTTCAACTCAATATGTTCCAATAGGACGTCAACCCATAGAATAGAGAGAATCTTGACTAGTCTTACTGATCATCGATCGATAAGATAAGCTTGTACTCATATTCAACCTACGTAATACAAGATCAGCAAGAGAACGTAGGGTATTATGCCTAGTTGGCGGCCCGAACCTGTATAAATCTCGTGTCACGTAATCGTCGATTTCCTGATTCTACTGTCACTCCACCAAAACTCTACTACCTAGGGATACCACTTGGTAGGACTGCCGGTCAAACACCGACATCTGGCGCGCCAGGTAGGAGTGATCGTCAAGAATCCCGTGGAGAATTCGACGACTTCACAACAAGATAAGATGATTGTTGGTATTTCTTATGACCTACAGATAAATCCGCAAGCATACGGATACCGATGTAGCTTTCACCCGGGAGTGTTCCAGGGATCGATTTCCACAGGGAACGAGAAGTGTACTAATCCTTTAATTAATTCATCCAGAAGGGTAATATGGGGGATATGGATGACAACGAAAAGGAAGGAAGAGATAAAAAGGCTAAGGGTAGAGAGGGTACTTGTGTAGCAATACTGGATATTTCGATAGATCAAGCAAGGCAGACTTGTTCAAGAGAGTTCACTTCGGGCGCCTGAGACACCACCGGTCACAAGAAGGGATGCGAAGGGGAGTGGTACCGCCTACCCCTAAGTCCTACAGTCCAGAACTAACGTGGTGGATTACGTCGACCGGACAGGGCTGTCACCACCTACCGGCTACCACAACTATTCCGTTGAACTGGGTGCAAACCAAGGTAACGACTAGTCTAGGCACCACGCCTATACTAATAATTACTACTTCACTTGATATCAAAGCAAAGCACCCACTACTAAGTAGTGAACGAGGAACCAATGAACAAAAGCTAGCAAGTCTGAATGCTTAATAAATCAGAGGGAACCAGAATTACCAGACAAGACCCGAATGTTACTCGAAGTTGAGCCGCATCCACCGAGGTACAAAGTGGAAGAGAAACCGGTAGCTCCGGCTTCTCTCTTGGACTCTCACCTCACCTCTCTCCCTATTTTCTAAGTATGGGAGTGGTAGCGCTTCGCCCTAGAGCTTCTTCTCCTCTATTTTGTTGTGTCTTAAGTGGGGGTGAAGGGCGTCTTTTATAGCCTCCCAAGCATGGAAGCCAGCGTAGATGTTTAGCCACATGCTTGCTTAGCTTCCATGTGAAAGGGGAGGCGTAACCGCCATGAAAGTGGGCCGGCCGGCCTCACTTAGGCCGTTCGGCCTTGGATTCTCGCCACATGGCACTGTCTTTCTTATGGACGCTCCTGATGATGTCTTGTGGTCGGTAGTTGAGGGATTGGTGACGGTTGTCATAGTCGGAGGCCGGCCGGCCTAGGGGAGGCCGTTCGGCCTGGCCCTGGCTCATCTCGGCCCTCCGTTGCACCAACTCGCTCATCAATGGTTGCATGTTGTCCCTTGAGGCGGTTTTGGTTGTGTTGATTTGAAGCCGTCCGAGAATCCTAGGTTGATGGACCCTCCAATCCATGGCTTAGGCCTTTCGGTCTTAATTTCATCCATGCTTGTCAATTCCTTGCTTGGGGGTCCATTTGTGACTCCCTAAGGTGATTGTGCAAAGCTTAGGGCCTTTTGGGGAGAGTGCATGGCCGGCCGACCTTGTCCAGGCCGTTCGGCCTAAGTCAAGCCGACCGGCCAGACAGGTTTCGCCGGCGATTTTCTCGGAGGCATAACTTTCCCGTCCGGACTCCGAATTGGGTCGTCCAAGTGTCCATTTCGATCTTCTCGGATAGCTCTTCGACATGGTGTTATCAAATATGTGATTTGTAAAACATTTGCACCATGTCCAAGTACCTTTTGTCTCGAGATGAACCTTCACTCGTATGGCTTCACCAATGTTGATATTTATGCACCATATTACATGTATTTCCTTGCAAAACATATTGGTGTACAAAACTCGTGGAACTCGTTAGTTTAAATGTAATTTCATGTATGCATCACTTGAGTTCCCTCATTATTTGAAAGGTTGACGGCCAAAAGTGGCATATAACAGCCGTCAACACACCCCCACACTTAGACCCTTGCTCGTCCTCGAGCGAGGAGTAGGGACTAAGATGAGACATGACATCCAAGGAAATGGAACAAGCATGTGACAATCTAGGTGTTCATTAGCTTAATCAACTGCTAAACCTTTTGTCTTATCCTAATTAAGTTTAATTTGGCCTCACCTAGATTTTCACTTAAGGAATCCTACCAAAAATTCCCTTGCACCTCGGTGAACTTTTGACCTTTCACGGTTGGCATGGTTCGAATTCGAAATTTCACTTAAGAACTTGAAAATCGACCAATACAAAAGTTGTTCAGTTTTTAACGGGACACATTTTTGTCAATTGGCTCGTTCCGAGATTTTGAGTGGAAGGCACCTTAAATCCCAGTCAAAGTCAGTCAAACACAGAAGTTCACTACAGGCTGGCACCCGAGTTCATGCTGTATTCTCTTCAATTTTCCCATTGATCTATACACTTTTTTATAGGTCAACCTTTACAAAAGTTGTAGCTAGTAGCCTGGAACATAACTTTGCTTTTTGGAGATTTTGAACTTCAGTTCAAAATTTCGGAGAAAATTTAGTTTGAATGGACGCCCGGCATGTGTTCGACGAATTGCCGGCGCTCTCCGGCGCCGCGCGATTCACGCGCCCGACAGCGCCGCCACGCGGCGGCTGGTCTCTGACACGGACGCCGAGGCTGCGCCCGTGCCTTAAATGTACCACGCGCTGTCCCCGCGGTCTTCCCCGACAGAACCGCTCTGTCCCCCGCGCCGCTCCGACCAGACGCGACGGGCGCCCGGCGTGCGCCACGTGGTCGCCATCGACCCACCGGCGGGCTGTAGCGCCGCTGCCCCGACCAAGGCCGGCAAGCCAGTCGCCGTGGGCCCCAGCACGTCGCCAACCCGCGCACGAGCTCGCCCCGACCGGCCACCGACCGCCACGCCCAGCGCCGCCCCGCCGCGACAGGCCGCCGACCGGCGAGCCATGTCCGCCGCGGCAGCCAGCAACGCGCCGCCCAGAGCTCCGCGTGGCAGCTTCGCCGCTCCGAGCCGCAGTCCGAGCGTCGCCTCGACTGCCTATAAAAGGCCCCGCACCCCCCTGCACGCGAGCCCCCTCCGCCGCTCGCCATTGTCGCCGCCAGGCTGCCCCTCCGCCGCCCTCCGCCGTGCGCGCTGCTCCGCCGCCGTTCTTCACCACCTGCACTCGCCACGCCCTTGCTCTAGCTTCCCAGAGCCCCAGCTGCCACTCTCAGCTCCACCGTCGAGTCCCCTCCTCAGATCCGCTCCGCCGCCATCCTTGCACGCCGCTGCACTGCGGCAAACCACTCGAGCACTGCGGCAAAGCACTCGAGCACTGCAGCAACCACTCAGCAAACCACTCGAGCCCTGCAGCAACCACTCGAGCCCCGCAGAAAACCACTCGAGCGCACCGGCAGCACACCCTCGAGCTTCCCCAGCCCTCAGTCGAGTGCCAATTGCCACTCTAGTCGCCGCCGCCCAGCTCCGCCGTCCGCCGCCGTCGCGCCACCTCCGGCCGCACAACTACTCGCAATCCACTCGAGGTGAGGCGGTGAGCACCCCTGAGCACCCTCGACTGGTTATTGTTGAGCCTCGTGGCTCCACTTCGCCGGAATCTGGCCAACTCGCCGCCGGCCATGGCCAGGGACCACATTGCAAAGCCACAAATCTTTCTAGGGGCCTTAGCTCCAGTTTCCAGGGGCTAATCTTTGGTTAGATTGTTCAGATCTAGGGTTCAAATCCTGAGACTTTGAAAATCGATTAAAAATCATGGATAAATCAGAAAAATGCAAACCCAGTTTTGTTGTACTCCTGGTGATGTGTTCTACCTTTTCTAGAAAGCATGTATAGGTGTTTTCTGTGTTGATTTTAAGTTAGATTCAAATCTGTTCAAACACTAATTTGTGCACAGTTTGAAATCCCTTGGCTTGTTTGTGCTAGCTTTTGAGTATGTTGTAGCTGGTAAAGTATCTAGGCTGCTGTAGAAAGTTGGCATAGAGTTACAGACTAGATCTTGAGTTATTAATTGTTTAGACTGGCAGTCCATGACTGGTTCAACATTTTTAATAACTAGTCTATTAAGCTTCTGAGTTCAATCTTTTCACAGAAGTCTTGTGGTAACCTGATGCATGTCTGGTAAAAGTTAGGGCTTAGTTTGAGCTGGCTAGCTTGCACTTTTAATTCATACCAGTTTAAACTTGTTTAATTCAAAACAGAGAGATCTTAGATCTCTTGGAGCTATCCTTTGGCATGTGAGCTTGTTTAGAATAGATTAGGCTCTGGTAAAATTCTAAGGACCTTTGGATGATGGTGTGATTTCTTAGGATTTATTCTTGATGATAGTGTGCTGTTCTTGTTTATTTTGTTGTGGTAAATGTATGCATAATCTTGGCTTAAATCTTGGTCAGCAAATCAAGTAAACCACAAAGAGCACACAGTAATTTCTCACATTATAATAGTGAACCAAACTGCCAGAATAATTTATGAAAGTTTCATTGCTAAAAAGGAGTTAAATAAGAATAAGTTATTTTAATAAATGGTTAAATAAACTGAAAACACCACGCACACACACCTTTGCTGTTTTATGGTGAAATCAAAGATAAATAATATATGTGTACACAATCACCATCGACAAACCTAAATACACCCGGGTTCACCAATGTGCAACAGTGGCAACTCGACATAAGATCATGTTCTTATTGCATATGCATTCGTGTAGAACCTGCCCTCGCTGACGGAGACTACGAGCTAGTCCCCGCTAAAGGAGAAGGCCAAGGCGGAAAGGCGAGGTGAACGCTGTCCAGGTCGAGCAAGACCCGGACGTCGCTGCCGAGGACTCCCAAGCTAACGCTGTGCCTGAAGGCAAGCCCCGGAGCATATCCCATGTTTCGAATCTTGCAACTATGTTTTGTACTCTATGCTTGTGCATTTACGTTTCAGGCGTTGATTGAAACCTTAGTTGCATGATCCTAGGTACCTATGCTTTGCAATACTAGTATGATAGGTCGATAGCTGCCCCGCTATAAGGACCCGATAAAAGTCGAGTGATTTCCTGTCACTCGCGAGATATAGGAATCAACTGCTTTACTTATGTTGGAATCATAAGGATGACGGGCGGGGATTTTTGTCATGTAGATGACCCGTCCGTGTATGCTAATGTTGGTTAAGGCCGAATGGTGTGGTACCGATGGTTAAGCTTTTGAAAGTACCAAGCGCTTGTCGATTCTATGGGGTCGGTAAGTTTAGTACCTACATGACTCCAGGGTGCGGACTTTTTCCTGCTCCTATCGGGAACTTCTTCCCCATGCCTCGAACATGTGGGTACGAGGGGCGTAAGTGTTGGTTCGGCCAGCCTTAGACCTCGTATACTAGGGGGAGTTTGGTCCTGGACGCGACTGGGGAATTGATGGGAACTACCTGGTAGCGCTAGCCTTTGGCTGAGTGCGATGATCCGAGTGTTTGGGTCCCCCTTGCAAGGTTAAAAATCGGTTCGAACTGTTTGTCTCTCGCAGCTAATGAGACTGCTTAACCCCGCTGCTACATTGAGTAAGAAGTGGAACATGATGTTGGATAGAAACTTGATGCTTGCTTAATTGCTTGCTCCACTTGCTTGATTAGTACAGGTTGCTTACCTAGAATGGTTAACTTAACTAGAACTTGATGCTAAAATATTGAAAGTAAGGATCCACTCTTAGTCGCTCTTTGGCAAAACAAACCCATCAGCCAAAAGCCTTGCATGTCTAGAAGTTGGTGTTGTAGCTAACACCCGACGGTTAAGTCTTGCTGAGTATTAGTATACTCAGCCTTGCTTGTGGAATTATTTTCAGGTAGCGCTCTTGAGGAGATGGTTGCCGGTCTTACCTGGCCAACCACCCTTCCTCCTGGCTGGTCTGTTGTTTGGGACGAGGATGCTTCAGAGTGACGTCACGACGGCTTCACGTGATGTTACTACCGCTTCGAACAATTAGTTTATTTCCGCTGCTTTCGAAAACTCTGATTTAACAGTTACTTATGCATTGAACTTGGTTTGTAATAAATTACCTCAAGTGAGACCTATTTAATATTTGTGGATTGTTGTAATCTCTGGGATCCACCTTCGAGTGGGTATTTGTATGACTTGTTTCGATCGAGGTAACTGTTCGTGGTTGCATCGGGCTCGACCCGACAGACTGTCAGATTACTCCGATTTAATTGCGTGATGACCAATGGAAGGTTAGCGCACTTAAGCCGGATTAATTTGAGCGGTTCTGCCACAGCTGGTATCAGAGCGAAAAGTCGTACACCAGAGGTTCACACGGTCCCAACACACTTGTTTCGGAATAAAACTTGACCAACTAGTACTTTGTGAAAACTCGTTGGATCGCTAAGGATTAACTAGACCGTGAAGCTCTAGAGGGAATTTCGGGTTGTTTCAGGTGGCTTGCTAATTATAGTGTATTTGACTAACTGCCCAGCACACCTTGCCCACGTGTTTTATACGTGCGCTGGTTTCCGTGCCCCGCGTGCACGAAGGGTGATAGGGTCTCCATTCCAAGGAACCTATCATTACGGTTGTGTATGAATCGCCACATATTTTATATGTGAGCAAGGTCTTGGTGGTATGGTTCTAATTCAAATGAGCCTATCATCTTGGTTGTTTGCCATGTTCGAGAGATGTGCATGATGCCGCATCCCGAATTATGCGAAGGGTTGTGTGCTCTATTCAAAAGGAGCGTACGGCCTAGACTAGATGCACTGTCCATGCAGTGTTGAACGCATGGATACCTGATGAGGACATCACCGGTACATCTACACCAGCAGCACCTTCACCCCAAGCACCACCTTCAGGGCCAATCACTCGGGCTCGTGCAAGAGAGTTGAACTACGTCATGGTGCTAAAGAATGAAGGATATGTGGCTGGATTCGGGCTGCGCACGAACGTCAACTTGTGACGGCCGCCACGACTTCATCCGGACTCTGTTTTGGGCGATCAAGTACTTGATGTAAAGCTTATCAAGTCTACTTTCAGATAGATCTGGACTCACCTTCATATCTTCACCGAGGCGGCCGAAATCGTCATTTTGAGTCGGACTGTTTTCTGTCCAAGGTGCTGCGCCACCTTATTTTGGCCCAATGGGCCGTGTATCGAGTTGGGTCCATTAGGGACGCGTCATAGGGTTGTAGCATGACCCCAACTCCCTTGTGGCCGTGCTATTAAACCCTATAGCCGTCATTAGCATCCTCGAGTTTTGTTTTACATCTAGCTTTAGCTACACCGAACACGCACAAATACATGCTGTTCTCGTGTGATTCAGAACTCCACCTTCGAGTGATATTAAGATTGCTCGCCTTCTTTTTCTTGTTCGTTCTTTGATTGCGTACAGGAAGTTCTGATCTTGATTGCAACAGGGTCGGTAACCACAGGGAGTTGGTTCAGCGATTGCATTGGCGCTTCGGGTTCGCTCGTCGTAGTCGGATCGTGAGGGTCGACTTCCACCAAATCAAAATTATCCTCCACTCACCGAAAGATCGGGCACTCCAGCTCTATCAAGTGGTATCAGCTTTCCAGGTTGATCGGTGAGTTTTTATCGAGTGTTGTTCCATTACCTACAGTCCACAAAACCCAAAAAAAAATTCAGGTTAGACCATTGTCCCAAAACCTTTCTTCGCCTTGCACTTTCTTACAATAATTTGCGTTGTTGAATTTGTGTGCTTCGCGTTAATTTGTTGTTGGTCACTTTGTGCTTCCGCCGCTTTCCATCTCCACCACCGCCGCCGCCGCTATCCTACCTCACCACCAGCACCACCGCCGCCGCAATCATCATCACCACCAGCGCCGTTACCCCCTCCAACCGAACCCTACTCGGTTTCGTTTTCCTTCCCCAAGCCGCACTCCACGCGCCGCCGATCCAACCGAACCCTACTCGGTTTCGTGTTTCTGTTTGAGGAAAGAGAAAAAAAGGAAAGAAAAAAAGAAAGGAAAGAAAAAAAGAAAAAAAGGAAAGTTTTGAGAAGAAAGACAAAGGAAAGAATTACAAAAAAAGGAAAGAGCATTCGTTTTTGGAAAGTTCGGTTTTTTTCGTTTGGCAGTTTTGTGTCGTTACGAACACCCGTTTTGTAACGGCCATAACTTTTCGCTCGGATCTCCGATTTCAGCGTTCTTTTTTTCCGGAAAGCTTACAAAATTTCCTATACGGGGCACCCTACGTAGCGCCAGGTGAAGCCGGTTTCGAGGCCAAAAAATGCCGCTTACACAGCGTAACGCGGCCCGAGAGATTTTCCGTTTCTACAGCCCACTTCCTTGTTGCCTTCCCTTGATCCATCGCGGGTGGCACTTGTTACCAGCAGCTTTGTTACGTGTTTAGCACTATTATTCAGCTTTGCATTTATTGTTTGATTGTGCTAATCCTTGACTTGATTGTAGCCTACCCAGAACTACACATATTCCTACGACGAGCAGACTTTTGTTTCTCCAGGCAATCGCTGCTCCAATCTTTCACAGGTGCCACTTGTTGTCTGCGATCGCCCCTGTTGCTTGGTAAGAACGGATAAGAACTTGATCGCAGCATCTTTGTGAGCTTTCCACCCACACCTTTGTTGTCGTAGGATCTGTTTTTCTTGTGTTTGCGCTAACCATGTCAGGAGACGACGACAAGATGGACTCCAAGCTGCAAGGCATGCGGGCAGACCTTGATGGACTTAAAGACGACATAAAGACGCTGCACGAGAAGGTTGATTCCGCGCTCTCTTCATCCAATGAGCGTCTCGACCAGCAGGACCTTGCTCAGACAGCCGCAAAGTGTACATTTGACACCTTGACGGCCCGGCTTGATGCGATGAACACGACGCTCACGACGATGAACGCGACGCTCACGGACTTGCAGAAGGGCTATGGTGGTGACACGGAATATGAGGATGGAGACCGCCAACCTCGTGCCTGCCGTGTGGTACGTAATCCGGTTAATGATTCATTTGCTAAGATTAAATTTAAGATTCCTACTTTTAATGGCAAGTATGATCCTGCTGCATATCTTGATTGGGAGTTAGAGGTAGAACAAAAATTTTCATGTCATGATATCCCTGCTACGTCTCAAGTTAAGGCTGCTACTAGTGAATTTACTGAGTTTGCTTTAATTTGGTGGCGTGAATATAAACTCAAACATCCCACTGCTGTTCCATCTACTTGGGCTCAATTAAAAGCCGCTATGCGACATCGTTTTGTTCCTTCTTATTATGCCCGAGATTTGCTTAACACCATGCAGCGATTCCAGCAAGGCCAACGATCCGTTGAGGAGTATTACCAAGAGTTACAAAAGGGTATGATTCGTTGTGGTTTATTTGAACAGGATGATGCTGCCATGGCACGATTTCGTGGTGGATTGAACAGGGAAATTCAGGATATACTTGATTATAAGGAGTATAATGATATGACCATGTTATTTGAATATGCTTGCAAAGCTGAACGTGAAGTGCAGGGACGCCGTTCGAAAACATATACTAATCCTTTTGCAGGAAGAAGCCCGTCGTCCAGCTCTACGTCTTCCACTCCAGCACCTTCTACACCTAGCACTACGCAGCGTGAGAAGACGACGAAACCTGCAGCACCCCCTGCACCAGGCGCAGCTTCTTCCTCGGGACGTACACGAGATGTTCGGTGTTTTCATTGCCAAGGCTTTGGGCACATGATTCGGGACTGCCCCAACACCCGTGCTTTGATCATACGTGACGATGGTGAGTACTCTTCTGCTAGTGATTCCGATGAACCACACCATACTATGATTGCCACTAACCATGCAGATAATGAGGCGGTCCATGCTACTCCTAGTGACGCAGATAGGTATGAAAGTCCTGTTGTGCAACGTGTTCTTAGTACACAGGTCGCCCCGCCAGAGAAAAATCAGCGACACACTCTTTTCCATACAAAGGGTGTTGTGCAGGAGCGGTCGATTCGCATCATCATTGACAGCGGTAGCTGCAACAACTTGGCGAGTACTACGCTGTTAGAGAAGTTGTCCTTACCCACCCGTAAGCATCCGCATCCCTATCATATTCAGTGGCTTAATGATGGTGGAAAGATTAAAGTAACACAGTCGGTACGTGTTCCGTTCTCCATAGGTGCCTATTCTGATTTTGTTGATTGTGATGTTATTCCTATGGAGGCCTGTTCTTTGTTACTTGGTAGACCTTGGCAATATGATACTGATAGCTTGCATCATGGTCGTTTGAATCATTATTCTCTCATGTTTAAAGGTCAGAAAATAATTATACATCCCATGACACCTGAACAAATTGTTAAAGATGACCTTGCTCGAGCCGCTAAAAATGCTAAACAACTTGTACCATCACCTTCTGAAATCAAGTTGAATGCGCCTGTTTTATTTGCTGCACGTGCTGATTTTGTTGATCTTTGTGTTGATGAGCTACCTTGCTATGCACTTGTATGTTCTAGTGTGCTCGTTTCACTTGATGATGTACCATCTTTGGATATTCCCCCCTGCGGTTGCTAACCTTTTGCAGGAGTACGCTGATGTTTTTTCCAAAGATTTACCATCGGGACTACCTCAACTTCGTGGCATTGAGCACCAGATCGACTTCATTCCCGGCGCACAGCTTCCGAATCGCGCCCCGTACCGCACAAATCCCGACGAGACGAAAGAGATTCAGCGCCAGGTACAGGCGTTGCTTGACAAAGGGTACATTCGTGAGTCTCTTAGTCCTTGCTCCGTTCCAGTGTTACTTGTTCCAAAGAAGGATGGATCGTGGCGTATGTGTGTAGATTGTCGTGCTATTAATAACATCACTATTCGTTATCGATATCCTATACCACGCCTTGATGATATGCTAGATGAGCTTAGTGGTGCCATTATTTTTACTAAGATTGATTTGCGTAGTGGTTACCATCAGATTCGAATGAAATTGGGAGATGAATGGAAAACGGCTTTTAAAACTAAATTTGGCTTATATGAATGGTTGGTTATGCCGTTTGGTTTGACTAATGCTCCCAGCACTTTTATGCGTTTGATGAATGAAGTTCTCAGGCCTTTCATAGGTTTGTTTGTTGTTGTATATTTTGATGATATCTTGATTTACAGCAAGTCTATGGAAGAGCATTTAGAACATTTGCGTGCTGTTTTTAATGCGTTGCGTGCTGCTCACTTGTTTGCTAACATGGAAAAATGCATCTTCTGCACACAACGTGTTTCGTTTCTTGGTTATGTTGTTACTCCACAGGGTATTGAGGTGGATAGCAGCAAGATTGATGCAATTCGGGAATGGCCTACACCGACGACGGTTACGCAGATTCGGAGTTTTCTTGGGCTTGCAGGTTTCTACCGTCGATTCGTACGAGATTTTAGCTCTATTGCAGCACCTCTACATGAGCTTACAAAGAAAGGTGTGCCTTTTACTTGGACTGATTCCCAGGAGCTCGCCTTCACTACTTTGAAAGATAAGTTAACACATGCTCCTCTTTTGCAATTGCCTGATTTTGGTAAAATATTTGAGCTCGAATGTGATGCCAGTGGTACTGGGTTAGGTGTTGTTCTGTTACAAGAAGGAAAACCGGTTGCTTATTTCAGTGAAAAATTAAGCGGTGCTAGTTTGAAATATTCTACTTATGATAAAGAACTTTATGCTTTAGTGCGTACTTTGCAAACGTGGCAGCACTATCTCTGGCATCGTGAGTTTATAATCCATTCTGATCATGAGGCTTTAAAACATATTCGTACCCAAACTAATCTGAACCGTCGTCATGCTAATTGGGTAGAATTCATTGAGTCTTTTCCTTACATCATTAAACACAAGAACGGGAAGGACAATGTGATTGCTGATGCTTTGTCTCGCCGATATAATATGCTGTCACAATTGGATTTTAAAATTTTTGGTTTACACACTATGAAGGATCAATATGTCGATGATAATGATTTTAAAGATTCTTATAAACATTGTATGACTGGTAAACCATGCGGGAAAATTTCACATGCAGGATGGGTTCCTGTTTCGCGCTAACAAGCTGTGTATTCCAGCTAGCTCGGTTCGTCTTTTGTTGTTACAGGAAGCTCATGGAGGCGGACTAATGGGACATTTTGGCATTTACAAAACGCTTGAGGTGCTGGCCGCCCACTTCTTTTGGCCTCGGATGCGTCCTGATGTTGAGCGCTTGGTTGCACGATGCATTACATGTCAAAAGGCTAAGTCACGTTTGAACAACCATGGTTTGTATATGCCTTTGCCTGTCCCTACTTTACCTTGGCTTGATATTTCTATGGACTTTATTTTGGGATTGCCTAGAACTAAGAAGGGGAGGGATAGCATTTTTGTGGTTGTTGATAGATTCTCTAAAATGGCTCATTTCATTCCTTGTCATAAAACTGATGATGCTAGTCACGTTGCTGAATTGTTCTTTAGGGAGATTATTCGTTTACATGGTGTTCCTAAAACAATTGTGTCTGATCGTGATGCTAAGTTTCTAAGTCACTTTTGGAGATCTCTTTGGAACAAATTAGGCACTAAATTGCTGTTTAGCACAACTTGTCACCCACAAACTGATGGACAGACTGAAGTGGTCAATAGAACTTTGTCAACCATGCTTAGGGCTGTTTTGGATAAAAATCTGAACCGTTGGGAAGATTGTTTACCTCATGTTGAGTTTGCTTATAATCATGCAACACATTCTTCTACAAAGATATGCCCTTTTCAGATTGTTTATGGTTATATTCCTCGGGCGCCTATTGATTTATTTTCGCTTGATGCTGTGGACGCCCCACATATTGATGCCGTTGAACATGTTGACCATATGATTAACCTACATGAACAAACACAACAAACCATTGCTGCTACTAATGCTAAGTATCAAGTTGCTGGTAGTAAAGGAAGAAAACATGTTACTTTTGAACCCGGTGATATGGTTTGGTTGCATTTGAGGAAGGATCGTTTTCCTACTTTGCGTCGTTCTAAATTAATGCCTCGTGCTGCTTGTCCTTTTAAAGTGCTAACCAAGATTAATGATAATGCTTATGTCCTTGACCTGCCTGCGGAGTTTGGTGTTTCCACTAGTTTTAATGTTGCAGATTTGAAACCATATGCGGGCGAGGATGAGGAGTTGCCGTCGAGGACGACTTTAGTTCAAGAAGGGGAGGATGATGAGGACATCACCGGTACATCTACACCAGCAGCACCTTCACCCAAGCACCACCTTCAGGGCCAATCACTCGGGCTCGTGCAAGAGAGTTGAACTACATCATGGTGCTAAAGAATGAAGGATATGTGGCTGGATTCAGACTGCGCACAAATGTCAACTTGTGACGGCCGCCACGACTTCATCCGGACTCCGTTTTGGGCGATCAAGTACTTGATGGAAAGCTTATCAAGTCTACTTGCAGATGGATCCGGACTCACCTTCATATCTTCACCGAGGCGGCCGCAATCGTCATTTTGAGTCGGACTGTTTTCTGTCCAAGGTGCTGCGCCACCTTATTTTGGCCCAATGGGCCGTGTATCGAGTTGGGTCCATTAGGGACGCGTCCTAGGGTTGTAGCACGACCCCAACTCCCTTGTGGCCGTGCTATTAAACCCTATAGTCGTCATTAGCATCCTCGAGTTTTGTTTTACATCTAGCTTTAGCTACACCGAACACGCACAAATACGTGCTGTCCTCGTGTGATTCAGAACTCCACCTTCGAGTGATATTAAGATTGCTCGCCTTCTTTTTCTTGTTCGTTCTTTGATTGCGTACAGGAAGTTCTGATCTTGATTGCAATAGGGTCGGTAACCACATGGAGTTGGTTCAGCGATTGCATTGGCGCTTCGGGTTCGCTCGTCGTAGTCGGATCGTGAGGGTCGACTTCCACCAAATCAAAATTATCCTCCACTCACCGAAAGATCGGGCACTCCAGCTCTATCAATACCGTTTTTATAAATGAACGGTAATGAATGGGGACGCTTCCGTGGCGTGCTGGCACGGAAGGTTCATGGTTTTCTTGCAGGTACACTGACTCCGTTCGTTTAAGGTTACGATGGTCCGAGTGACGACTAGTTATTATAGGGAGAGACGTATATTGTGCCTCGCCACCGGCAACTAACTACGTACGCCAAGGTTTCTTGGTATTTGTGAGAACGTTTTTAGTTCTTTTGCATCATGTTAATCACCTTAAAAGTTGTGAAGTTAACGGGAAGCAAAAGGAAGTAAAAATCGTAAATCCCACAAACTTTCAGAAGTCTGTCAAAACTGTGTTTCTTGCTGGTCCGAATTTTTTGGGTCATTAAAACCTCTCAGATGGCTAGGCACCTTAAATAAAAGTTGTTCATAATGTCATAAGCAAGCTTCTGTAAAAATTTCAGAATTTTTTTGATAAGTAAAAATGGAGCTATGACCAAAACAAGAGCTGTCTGTTTGCTGGAAAAATCTGGCAGACAGCCAGTTAAGAACTAAGTGTTTCACCCACCTTAAACTCAAAACCAGAGCAACCTCAGAATACCAAACTTGTGGTTAACAACCTTAAGAACAACCTGGTAAAATCTGGGAGCTTTTGGTTGGGTAGTTTCAGAGTTACACTCGTTTTCCCATTGCTGTTCCGACCTCCTTTCTACTTCCGCACAGTTCTTACTCGGTTCCTTTGGTTCCTTTTCTACAGATGGCAGAAGCGGCTTACTTTGTGTTTGGCACGGACGGTTTTCTCCACTCTGAGTGCCTCGCTTGGGAGGGTTTCCCCTCTATCTTGTGGGACGCTCTGAGTATCGCCGGTTTCGCCTCACCGCCCCTCTACTCGTGCCGCGAGTACCTTCAGGATGGTGTGCTTCGTTGCATCACCAGGGTCTACATGCCACAACACCCTCACCACCCCGAGTGGCCTTTGTTCGACACTGAGGTGATAGGCCACAGGTTGACTGACACCGTGGAGCTCGCTGCCCTGCGGGTGCTGAACGTCTTTTGTGACTTCTGCCCCGTGGAGGTGATGACTTCTCCACTTGGGTTGCTTCCTACCACGCAGCCCGATGACCCAGCTTGGTTGGAGCGTCGAGCTCACGTGAGGGCAGTTGTAGAGTGGACTGGTGCTGTTCCTACCGCTGAGGGACTAGCGCGGTATGTGCACACGTTTTCCAGGCTTCTTACACTGCTTCAGGGAGGGCTGGCTGACTCAGTTGAGTACGGCATGGCTTCCTACCGGTCCTTCCGACAGCTTCAGTACGACTACACCACTCAGGCCCTGGAGGCAGCCGACACAGACACGGCTATGGCCAACTTCCAGGCTCAGATTGGCGACTTACTTGGACAGGCCACCACCCTTCAGCAGGAGCGAGAGACTCACTTGGCACAGATGGCCGAGATGCAGGAGGAGCGTGCTACCCACCTAGGCCAGATCGACGCGATGCAGGAGGAGATAGACTCGCTGCATAACGAGCGGGTTGGGCTCGTTGACCGTGTTGGAGAGCTAGAGGACGAGGTTCACGACCTCCACCTTGACGTTGAGGATGCTCACCAGCACATCGGGATACTCCAGCAGCAGGTTCCTCTAGAGCAGGACGTAGAGATGGTCGACAAGGAGGAGGAGGAGCCTATGGAGATAAAGATAGACCCCGAGGAGGTTTAGGGCATGTCCGGCATGGATACTCTTAGTGACTTGCCCCCACTACCCATGACACCCGGTTCACCCGCCGAGAGTGAGGCTTCGATCAACAACCTCGACGATTTCTAGATGTGTGGCAGTGTTACTCCTCAGCGTAGCCTACTTTTGGACAGTGATGTAATAGGCTAGCTTCGAGTTGAGTATGTCTTTTGTGCAGCTTGACCATGATGTAACTTAGGGTAGAAGTGACCCTAGAGTTTGTTGCTTCAATATGGTTGTAACCGCTAAACTCTGCAGCTGAATCTGGTTCGAATTTTTAATGCATGCGTTTCTCATTTTCGGGCAAAGTGATGAATATCAAAGTTGTGAGGAATTTCATAAGGAAGATGCTCGCAAAATTTCAGCCCTTTTGGTTAAGAATAGTGAGAGTTATGTACGATTTGGTGAGCCTCGGCCGTTCTGAAAACCGCAAAAATAGAGACCTGAACTTCGAATTTTTTTGCCCTAGCTAAAGTGCGAATCAGACCTGGAGCGTAACACGAAAGTTGTAGCTCTCTAAATTCTCTAGCTGCTGGCAAAAATTCATAATTTTTGGGAGTGTAACCTGGGAGATATGAATTTTCTCCCATGACAGCCCTGCTGATCAGAAATTTCTACAACGGATGTTTACTGTTTTCGCACATGATTGCCTTGTCTACTTTGTATACGAGTTTCGAGATCATGCGGCTGATGGTAGATGATTTTTGCAGATGGTTGACTCAACCCACCGCACCAACTTCTCCGCCGGGCAGAACAGTGGCGCCCAAGCCAACCAACAACCGCTGCCGCAGCCCCCGCAAAATCCGATGGAGGCGTTTTTCGTCACCCAAACTGAGATGATGCGGGAGATGCTTGATGTGCAGCAACAGCTGATGCAGCAACGCCCAGGGGGACACAATGATGCTCAGCCCCATGTTGCTCGCTATGAACACTTCCTGAGTACTCAGCCACCGACCTTCCATGAAGCAACCGAACCACTGAATGCTGATGCTTGGATTCGTGCTGTGGAATCAAAGTTCTCGGTACTTGCCCTACCATGCTCCGAGGAGAGCAAGGCTAGATTTGTTACCCAGTTACTCAGAGGACCCGCCCTTATCTGGTGGGAGAATCACCTGGCCACCCTTCCAGAAAACACGGTGATAACTTGGGCTGATTTCAAGACCGCTTTCAGAGCTCACCATATTCCTGAGGGTTTAATTGAGAGAAAGCTTAATGAGTTCCTGGCTCTCACTCAAGGCACTAGGTCTGTGTCCCAGTATGCCCAGATCTTCAACAATCTCTGCCAGTATGCGGGCTCTCATGCTGACACGGATCAAAAAGAAGATGGAGCGTTTCCGCAGAGGCCTTAATGCCAAGCTCAAGGAACGCCTGAACCCTATCTGGACTGCTACCTACAATGAGCTGGTCAACCTGGCCATTACGCAAGAAGATGCCATTGCTACCCTCAAGGCCGAGAAAAAGAGGAAGCCTCCTATGACGTAGGCTGCTCCATCCAATCAGAGGTTCCGGATTGTTCAGAACACTCCTACCTCCAACCCCCAGAGGCCAGGCCACCCCAGCAGAGTCAGAACTGTTTCCCTGCTCCTCAGCAGCCCACCGCCCCACGCCCCAGCTACCAAGTTTCCGCTCGCCCTACCAATGGGAATGCCTGTTACAAGTGCAGAAAGGCCGGGCACTTCATCCGAGACTGCCCCCAGAGCCGGCAACAGAACCAAGGCAAAGGAAGGAAGCAAACGGTGCAAGTCCGTCAAGGGAGGATAAACTTCACCACCCTTGCAGAACTACCCGAGGGAGTGCCAGTTATGACGGGTACTTTCTATGTCCACAATTACCCCGCTGTTATACTGTTTGATTCCGGTGCAACGCATAGCTTTATCAGCACAAGGTTTTGCACCAAGAGTGGACTAAATCTCACCCAAACCGCCACCCCCTTTTAATCACTACACCAGGTGGGAAGGTCTCAACAAATCAGAGGACAAATCGAGTACCACTAGTTTTGGGCAGCAAATTGTTTAAAACTGATCTTATTAGCGTGGGATTGGATGGAATGGACATAATTTTGGGAATGGATTGGATGACAAAACACCGGGTCATACTTGATATTCCCGAGAGGGTAGTTGAGATTCACTCACCACTCTTAGGTCGCACGGATCTCTACCTGCCGCACAAGGTCTACACGAGCTCCCATATCCTTTCCATGGCCGAACTTCGAATAGAGGACATTCCAGTGGTTTGCGAGTTCCCTGATGTCTTCCCAGAGGACTTGCCAGGTATGCCCCCTGATCGGGACATTGAGTTCGTTATTGAGCTGCAACCGGGTACTGCTCCTGTATCCAAGCGACCGTATAGGATGTCACCCATAGAGTTGGCAGAATTGAAAACGCAATTGCAAGAGTTGCTTGAAAAAGGCTTTATCCGACCTAGCACCTCACCTTGGGGATGTTCGGCCCTCTTTGCTAAAAAGAAGGACAAAAGCTTGAGGTTATGCGTGGACTATCGCCCTCTCAATGCAGTGACTGTCAAGAACAAATACCCCTTACCCCGCATTGACATTCTTTTCGATCAGCTAGCTGGTGCTAAAATCTTCTCAAAAATTGATCTTTGTTCTGGGTACCATCAAATCAAGATCCGTCCTTGTGACATTCCCAAAACTGCTTTCTCTACTAGGTATGGTCTATATGAGTACCTAGTCATGTCTTTTGGACTCACCAACGTGCCGGCTTACTTTATGTATCTCATGAATTCGGTCTTCATGCCCTATCTTGACAAATTTGTCGTGGTCTTCATCGATGACATTTTGATCTACTCTAAAAATGAGGAAGAACATGCCGAGCACCTTCGCATTGTTCTGCAAACACTTAGAGATCATCAACTTTATGCCAAGTTCTCTAAATGTGAATTATGGCTCAACAGTGTCAAGTTTCTCGGGCACACAATTTCTGATGAAGGTATTTCAGTGGACCCCGAGAAAGTACAAGAGGTCATGGATTGGGAAACTCCCAAGTCTGTTCACCAAATCCGTAGTTTCCTTGGACTAGCAGGATACTACCGTCGCTTTATTCCTGACTTCTCCAAGATAGCTAAGCCTATGACTGAACTACTCAAGAAGGGAGCTAAGTTCAAATGGACGGAAAAATGTGAAGAGGCTTTTCACACCTTGAGACGACTCCTTACTTCGGCCCCCATTCTAGCACAACCTGACAACACGAAGCCTTATGACATCTACTGCGAGGCTTCAGGCACCGGGTTAGGATGTGTTCTCATCCAAGATAACAGAGTCATTGCTTATGCTTCTCGAGCCCTCCGCCCACATGAGGTGAATTACCCTACTCACGATCTTGAGTTAGCAGCTGTGATTCATGCTCTGAAACTTTGGAGACACCACCTCATGGGAGCACAGTGTAAAGTGTACACTGATCACAAAAGTCTCAAGTACATCCTTACGCAGGCAGATCTGAATATGAGGCAACGTAGATGGTTGGAATTGGTCAAAGATTATGACTTGGAAATACTTTATCATCCGGGAAAGGCCAACGTTGTAGCCGATGCATTGAGTCGAAAGGCGCATTGCAACTGTCTCACCGCAGACACCTATAGCCAGACCCTATGTGCTGAGATGAGGAAGCTTAGCTTGGAGGTTGTTCCTCATGGCTCACTCAATAACATTTCTTAGAACCAACTCTCTACGACAAAATCGCTGCCGCTCAATCTCAAGATAAATGCATCAAGATCATTAAAGAAAGACTTTCTGCAGGAGATGAGAAGTATCGTTGTTTCAGATTAGATCAAAAAGAGGTCGTACATTTTGGGGAACGTCTAGTAGTACCTAAACACCTGGAGCTCCGAAAGGAAATTTTGGATGAGGCTCACCTCTCTAAATTTTCCATTCACCCGAGGAGCAGCAAAATGTACCAAGATTTGAAACAAAATTTTTGGTGGACAAGAATGAAGAGGGACATTGCCACGTACGTCTCGGAATGCGATACTTGCCAAAAAGTTAAGGCCAGTCACCTTAAGGTAGCTGGAACATTACAACCTCTTCCGATACCTTCTTGGAAGTGGGACGACATAAGCATGGATTTCATCGTTGGATTGCCACTTACCTCTCAAAAACATGATTCCATTTGGGTCATCGTGGACTGACTCACGAAAACTGCTCATTTCATTCCAGTACGCACCACTTACCGTGCCGACCAATATGCTGATATCTACTTCGAGCAAATCCTTCGTTTGCACGGAACCCCCAAGACCATCATATCAGATAGGGGCCCTTAGTTTATGTCTCGATTTTGGCAAAGGTTGCAAGACTCCTTGGGAACCAAATTAATCCATAGTTCTGTGTATCACCCTCAGACGGATGGTCGAACTGAACGAGTAAATCAAATAGTCGAAGACATGTTGAGAGCTTGTGTCATACACTATGATAAGAATTGGGATAAGTGTTTGCCACTCACTGAGTTTTCTTACAATAATAGCTACCAAGCCAGCTTAAAGATGGCACCATTTGAGGCACTTTACGGCAGAAGATGCCGAACCCCGTTGAGTTGGTCGTAGTCGGGTGAAAGAAAAGTCTTTGGAACCGACCTAGTGGCCGAGGCAGAAGAGAAAGTGAAAGTGATTCAGGCTAACCTGAAGGCTGCCCAATCCCGACAGAAGAGTTACTTTGATAAAAGAAAGAAGCCCCTACAGTTCTCTGTGGGAGAACACGTCTACCTTCGAGTCTCACCCACTAAGGGAGTACTAAGGTTCGGGGTAAAAGGAAAGTTGGCACCTCGTTACATTGGACCCCGTGGCCCCACTTCGCCGGAATCTGGCCAACTCGCCGCCGGCCATGGCCAGGGACCACATTGCAAAGCCACAAATCTTTCTAGGGGCCTTAGAGCCAGTTTCCAGGGGCTAATCTTTGGTTAGATTGTTCAGATCTAGGGTTCAAATCCTGAGACTTTGAAAATCAATTAAAAAATCGTGGATAAATCAGAAAAATGCAAACCCAGTTTTGTTGTACTCCTGGTGCTGTGTTCTACCTTTTTCTAGAAAGCATGTATAGGTGTTTTCTGTGTTGATTTTAATTTAGATTCAAATCTGTTCAAACTCTAATCTGTGCACAGTTTGAAATCCTTTGGCTTGTTTGTGCTAGCTTTTGAGTATGGTGTAGCTGGTAAAGTATCTAGGCTGCTGTAGAAAGTTGGCACAGAGTTACACACTAGATCTTGAGTTATTAATTGTTTAGACTGGTTGTCCATGACTGGTTCAACATTTTTAATAACTAGTCTATGAAGCTTCTGAGTTCAATCTTTTCACAGAAGTCTTGTGGTAACCTGATGCATGTCTGGTAAAAGTTAGGGCTTAGTTTGAGCTGGCTAGCTTGCACTTTTAATTCATACCAGTTTAAACTTGTTTAATTCAAAACAGAGAGATCTTAGATCTCTTGGAGCTATCCTTTGGCATGTGAGCTTGTTTAGGATAGATTAGGCTCTGGTAAAATTCTAAGGACCTTTGGATGATGGTGTGATTTCTTAGGATTTATTCTTGATGATAGTGTGCTGTTCTTGTTTATTTTGTTGTGGTAAATGTATGCATGATCTTGGCTTAAGTCTTGGTCAGCAAATCAAGTAAACCACAAAGAGCACACAGTAATTTTCTCACATTATAATAGTGAACCAAACTGCCAGAATAATTGATGAAAGTTTCATTGCTAAAAAAGAGTTAAATAAGAATAAGTTATTTTAATAAATGGTTAAATAAACTGAAAACATCACGCACACACACCTTTGCTGTTTTATGGTGAAATCAAGGATAAATAATATATGTGTACACAATCACCATCGACAAACCTAAATACACCCGGGTTCACCAATGTGCAACAGTGGCAACTCGACATAAGATCATGTTCTTATTGCCTCAGGTTTAAGGGGGGAGATCAACCAAGCATCAAAAGATAATCTTGGGATTAAGTTGGTTATTGGCCTTTTGACGTGGTTTCTTTCCAAGGAAGATAAAAACAAATTCCATTTGATAATTTCATTTTTGGCCAATACGAAAGTTGTAGGTCTTGAGCAGATGAACAAATTTGATAATTGGAGCTCCCTCTAGTTTTGAGTGGAAGATGCTCAAAAACTTGAAAAACTACAACTGAGTCCAAGTTCAACAGCAAAGCTGCGCCAACGTTCCAGCGATCTTTGCAGCACGCTACAGCCAAATCTAAAGACTTTTTCTAGGGTCGGCTTTTACAAAAGTTGTTGCCTACACTTTGGAGACAAACTTTCGTATTTGGAGTTTTTGTCGCACAGTTCAAATTTTCGGAGAAAATTTGGGCCAAAGGCGCTGCCTTCGCACGCCACGGCGTTCCAGCGTCCGTGCTCACGAGCGCGCGAGCGCCTCGCCCTGGCGCGCCGCCGCCGCGACGCCGCCACGCGGCAGACGATTCCTGACACCGCCTCGCGCCAAACCCTTCCCAAGCCGTGTTCCGCATCCCCGTCGCTGAGCAAATCCCCTCGCTCACGCAAAACTCGACCTCCGCCGCTAGCCATTGATGAGCTCTCAGTAGGCTGCCGGCCTGCATCCGTGCCACGCCGCCCTAGCCAAGCACAAGGCGCCAAACTTCGCCCCGCCATCATCACGGCCTAGAACACTACCTGGGACACGCGCCCACGCCGCGGTCGAGCTCGCGCTCGCCCTCGCTGCAGCGGCGCAGCAGCGGAACGACGGGAGCCGCGGCATGACCGCCACGGCCGCCCGGCGAAGCTCCGCATGTCCTTCACCGTGGCAACGGTTCCATGGCGTCGAAGCGACCTCACGGCCCCCTTCCATGCCTATAAAAGGCCACCATCCTCCCTGTGCACAAGCTCTGCCCGTCATTACAGCTCCGCCGCCGGGCTGCCGGCGCGCACCCACGTCCGCCCCTCCCCATCGCCGTCCGAGCCCCTCATCGTCATCACCGACCACCGCTTCACCTCCCTAATCCCGCAGCCGAGCATCACCGCTGCTGCCCTCACCGGAAAACGTATAGAGACGGCCGCCCAAGTGCCCCTCCGCGGCGTTCCCCCTACCGACCACCTCCGACCCCGCCGCCTTTACAAAACCGGCCCCAGGTGAGCCCACGAACCTCCCTAGCATGATGAACTTGAGCCTCGGGGTCCACATCGCCGGATTTGAACTCCCCTAGATCTCCAGCTGCCAAGGACCTCCTTCTTAGAATTAGAAAAGCCGCAGGGTCCCTGGTGAAAGATGTAGGGACCTCTTTGCGAAGCTTTAAAAGTTCCAGGGGGTTATCGGTAAAACTGTAACTTCAAGTTTAACATGAAATCTGTAAACTTGTAAAATCCATTAAAAATCGTAGAAAAATCAGAAACATGCAAACTAAATTTTTTGTGTTCCTGGAGGTAAACTCTAACTTTTATACAAAGCATGTATATATGTTTTCTGTATAGTTTTAGATCTAAAATTAGGCTAATCTTTTATGTCAAATGTTAGATCTCTAAATCCAGACAAGTGCTAGGCTCAAACTTTGGATATGTTGTTAATCATGAAAAGTTTAGTCTCTGGTAAAAAGATGGCACTCAGATCTGTCTTTTAAGTACCACTTTTAATTTATGTAATTCTCTAGCAGCTTAGAGTAGTTCTTATTATATAAATTGTGTGATGATATTTTGTTTCTCAACTTTTTGCAGTAGACTTAATATGTTCAATCTCAGCTCTGGTAAAAAGTAGGAGTGCAGATAACATGTTTTACTTGCCCAATTAATTACTATCAGTTAAGGAGTTTAAAATTAATTCACCTAGTTGTACTGTGTTGTCTAAGTTGAGAACTTTAGAAAGTGTTCTAAATAGCTAAATGATGCTCCAGTAAAAACCTCACAGCTTATACTTATCTAATTAATTTTATATGATTTAATCTAGTTTCTAGCAGCTTTCTGGTGTAGTAATTTTATCTTATTTTGTAATGTGTGATAAATTCCAGAAAATTCACAGTAGGATGTTAATCTTAAGAAGTTTTTGACATAAAAATGTCAGCTCCAGAAAGTTTGCCAAACTCCCCAAATAAATCTGAGAAGTTAATTCATGCTTGAAATGAATAAATCTTTGCATTTGCATCTCGTGTAGAAGTTAATCTCGTCGACGGAACGTACAAGCGTGAACGTGAAGAAGGACCGTCGAGAAGATAGTTGAATGTGTTCAACGTGAACCAAGACCTGAACCAAAGTTCGGAAGCGCCCAAGGCGAATCCAGAGCAGGAAGGCAAGCCCCGGAGCATAACCCTAACTTTTCTAAACTTATGCAATATTGTTGTTACTTATGTTTGTGCATCAAGTTTATAGGAGTTGATTGAAACCCTAGTTGCATGATCCTAGGTACCTATGTTTCGAACGCTAGTATGATAAGTCGTATCGTTGCCATGCTAAATAGGATCACGGTAAAAGTCGAGTGATTTCCTGTCACTCGCGAGATATAGGAGTTGCTTGCTTTACTTATGTTGGAATCATAAGGTCGACGGACGGGGCTTTGTGCGATGTTCTATTTGATGTCCCGTTCGTACAGAGAATTTGTCTAAGGTCGAAGAGTGTGGCAGTGCTGGTCAAGTTTTTGAACGTACTAAACATATGCCGAGAATATGGTAATTGGTAAGCTTAGTACCTGATTGAACTGGTGCGGGACTTTATCCCCGCTCTCCCTGGAATTTGTTCCCATGATCGCAACATGTGGTGCAAGTGCAGTGCAAGCCCGGCTGGGTCCGTGGTTTGGGGCCTTGTATCCAAGGGAAGTGGGCCCTGCTCCCAACCCGGGGATTGATGGGAACGGATTGTGAAGCGTGGTCCCATCTTGGAACATGTGGATCGTGTGTTTAGGTCCACCTTGCAAGGTTAAGAAATTCGATTCGAATTGTCTGTTTCTCGCAGCTAATGAGACTACTTGACCACTTTGCTACATTGAGTAAGAAGAGCAATGATGATGATGAATAATGTTGATGCTTGAATTAATTGCTTGTCACACCATGCTTGCTTAGAATAGCCGCTTACCTAAAATGGTTAATCAACTAGAACTTGTTGCTAAAATTTGAAAGTAAGGACCCATTTATAGATGCTTTTGGCAAAACAAACCCCTCAGCCAAAAAGCCATTGAATGTCTAGGAGTCCGTGGAGTAGTTTCTACATGTCGGGTAAGCCTTGCTGAGTATTAGTATACTCAGCCTTGCTTGTGGCTTTGTTTTCAGGTGAGACTATTGAAGATTTGGTTGCTACCTTGACTTGGCCGTGCCAGCTACCTCCGGGTTGGACGGTTGAGTGGGACACGTCCTCGGCGGGCGAGGATCGTGGTGAGTGATGTCATGGACGGCTTCGCCATGATATCATGTATCGTCGTTTAGTTCAACGTTTTATTTCCGCTGCACTTGAACTCTGAACTAGTTTTATGCTTTAAGACTCGGTTTGTATTAAATAAATTTGAACCTTGGTAATGTAATAATGTGGATTGTTGTAATCTCTGGGCTCGTATTCATACAGGTATGTATGCTTTGTTTCGATCTCGAAATACGTGGTTGTATCGGGTGAAACCCGACAGACTGTCATCTTAATTCGATTTAAGTGTCTAATCGCATTTGAGGCGATGTTTAGCACACTTAAGCCGAGTTAATTTGGGCGGTTCTGCCACACCTATCTAACGCGATGCCTGCACTACGAGAAGATCAGGGGGATGGTGTATGGGAACGGGAGAGACCGTTTCCCCGAAGGACTATAACCCCAACTGGCCCCCGAGGGAGAGTTCAACATAGCTTCCGAAGCATTGGATTGCGAGCCGATGGATCGAGACAGGAAGGGCAAGCGGGCATCGTTGCGGTTAGGATTTTATCACATTCCTAGTTATTAAATTGTGCATAAAATAATTTCTCATATTCATGCATATGTGTGATTTTATCCAGAATTGTTAAATTCCATTCGGGTTTGTTTGAATTTGTTGAGTGTAGTTTATATTTGAAATCCCATTTCAAATATAAACTAAAACCTAACTAATTCCCTAACTCTAACTCAATCCGGCCCAGCCTAACCTAAGTACAATTGCGCCCCTTAGCTCGCCCGCTCGGCCCAGCTGAGTCCTCTCGGCCCGCTAACCACCTCAGCCCAGCTTCGCAGCCCACCTAGCCGTTGGCCCATTTCCAACAACCGGCCTCCTCCCTTCTCTCACCGCCATGAGGGCCCCGCCCGTCAGTCGCCCTGTCCTGTTCTTATTCCTCCTTTCCACCTCCTCACTTTACAGCACACCGACGCCACCTCCTCCCGCTATGCCCCGCCGCTCCAATCCTGCTCTGCCAGCTTGCTCGACCGTGTCACTCCACCACCATCTCGCCTCCCACCATTCCAGCTCTACGCGCCGCGCCCACGGGCCCCCGCATGCACCCAACGCCACCACGCTACTGCCGTCCGCGTGTCCCGGCTCGGATGCCAAGGATGCTCGTCCGTCTGATCCGCGCAACCCCTCTCGAACCCTAGCCGCCGCTCCTTTTTAACCCGCATCCGTTCTCCTCCCTCTCGGTCCGTACCGTCGCCTTGGGAAAAAGTTTCCCCCTTTGCCCCTCTTGCTCTGCGCCGCCGCCCTCAGCCGCAACCGCTCCCGTACATGTACCCCGCCGCCGTCCAGAGAAGGAGCAGCCTGTGCCAACGCCAGAGCCGCGCCGTCAACGCCGCAAGGAGAGGAAGCCGGAGCGACGCTGCTCCCGTCGTCCACGACGCCAGCCGGAAGAAGACGCCACCGCCCTGCTCCACACCGCAATGCCTCAAGGTAAAGGGATCGATGCCGTGAAGACCATGAGAACGCCGACGCCCGTGAACCGCAGGCCTGCGCTCTGCTTCCTCGCCGCCATCCCTGCTCTGCTTCACTAACGTCGAGCCGGCACGGCCTCGCCGTCTCCCTGCGTCACGTTGACCTTCATCGAGCCCACGGTGAGCACGCCCCCAAGCTCTCCCTTTCCCTTACTCCATGCCTGCTGTCCGGCGTGCTCCGTCAATGAGCCTCCGAGCCGTTCGCCGCCCTTCCCCGTCGCCGCTTTTGGGACGCCGGCCTTCGAGCCGTGCTCCAGTTACTCCAGACTCGCACCAAACTAATGTCACGGAATAGAAGAGACACAGACTCCAAGCAATTGATGCATCAGCTAAGCAAACAGAGTGGTCGACTCATGGTTGTATTTATATAGCCACGTCATGAGCCCTTCATCTACTGTCCCCAAGGTTTCTCCAGTGGCAGGTGCATCAAGGCGGCGCAGCAGCGTTGCCCCCATCGGATGAGATGAGGATATGATGTCAGAGTTCGTGGCCATGGCCACACGGCGGCGAAACGCGAAAAGCAGTTGCATGTATGTTAGTGCGGCCATGCGGTGGTCAGGGTGCAAAACCGCGTGGTGTAGTGTCGCACGTGTACAAGCAGACAAATAGGGAGCCGGCTGTTGACGGGGCTGCGTGGGATTTGCATCATGGTTGCGCCCTGTACACAAATGGGCATCCTCTATCTGAAATTGGTGATTGCATCTACATCCTCGCAGACCATGCATGGCAGAGGTGCTTGATGGGCTAAGGCCCAGAGGTCACACGGCGGTGCCATGGCCGCTGGGCGTGAGGGTGTAGTCATGCCCGGGGCAGAGCTAGGTCCCATTGTTGGGGCCAGCTGACCCCAGGTATCAATGGGGTTCCCTATACACCACTTGGGATGCATCAATTTGTTGAAGATGATCCAAATTCAGTCCATATCTAAAGGCCAACTTCCGACGGAGTGTAGCGGAGGCCCGTCGCCGGGAGGCTTGGGCCGGGGCGGAGTGTATGGGTAATGATATACCAGTTTAGGGTTTTCCATTGGAGACTTAATTCATTCATTCTTGTAAGCCGCCGCCGTTGGCGTTGTACTCGAACCCCAACATGGTGAAGTTCTTGCTGGCTGGCGCCTGCGGTTTTCCCCTCTGACATCGGGAGGGTTTCCACGTTAAATCTCGTGTCCCTTTACTGCTTTGGTCGTTTGCTTTCATCGTTTATTCGCCGACGCTTATAACAGAATTGGTGATATCAGCACGGATAAATCAGTTGCGTCATTAACGATGAGAGTCCCGCAATTGTACATGTTAGTTGAGAAAAAGAGATATTCGACACGCCGCCCGTATATGTGCTATACAAGCAACTAAACAACCACATTGATTCATAGTTTATTAAAAAACACTCTAAAATCCCGCAGCAACGTGCGGGGTATCACCTAGTTTAAGGACAAATCAATACCCTCATCTAGCTCCTCAGTCCAAGACAAAAAAAACATGGATAACATATTTATCCAAAAACTTTCGAGTTCATGCTCAAGCTTGGAGCAGGATCAAGCGAGAAGTTCCTAACAAACTATGCTAGTTTTTTGAAACAAGCATCAATCGTTTTCAGGCTCTTCGAGTACTTGTCTTCAAAAAGCAAGTCCAAGCGAAAGAACTAGTCTTGAAATCATAATTCGAGGTTTTCGAGTGCTTCTTTCAAGAAAAGAAATGCCCAAACGAGAAACACAAAACTCGAAAAAAGGCTTGGCCTTCCAGTAAACACCAAACAAGATGTTTATAGAAAATTTTCCAGGGTTTCCGAGTACTTTTTCACAAGTATGAATTAGTCCAAGTGAGAAGATTTTCGATGAGGTACGCTGGCCTTACAGCAGCATCAGTAATTCAGGACCTTCGAGAACTTGTTTCAAGGAAATTGGTCCAAGCGAAAGGAAAATCCCCTGAACAGGCTTGGCCTACCCAAAAATTACCAAAGAATCTACAAAAAAGCAAGCTATGCTCTCAAGCAGAAAGATTGCAAACGAGGTTTCCGAGTGCTTTCGTTTAAGAAAAAGCCCAAGTGAGAAACATAATTCAAAATAGACTAAGATTGATTGAATAAAGAGCACGAGTCATAAATAAAAACAAAGAAGGATAGATAAAGGATCGATATCGAAAACTATCCACATTGTTTTTACAAAAGACCTCAAGTTTTCAGCTTTTCATTTGACAAACAGGTAGCAAGGCTACTCTTCTTCTTCATCCTCAAGAAGCTGAAGCTTTTGCACAACTTCCTTTGCCAGCAGCTTGGTGTCCCTCAAAAGCTGCTTAAAATCATCTTCAGAGCAATCTTGTGCTTTGCCTTTGGGGACGGCCTCTAAACTAGCATCGGGATGCAGAGATCGCATAATAGCAAGCATCTGGTTTGAGAGGAAATAACAAGTCCCTTGCACATAAGCAGCAAACTTCGAAGGAGCCTCTTGCAACCTCTCGACAAGAGATCGAGGATTCTCTCCAGAAGATTCACAATCAATGGAGTCAGCAACAAACTTCGCGGCTTTCTCCAAAGCTTGATACTTCTCGTTCAGCTCTTTAATTGTGGAAAGACTCTGCAACGCATCAGCATCAGCATCCTTTAGCTTCATCTGGAGGATTCCACACTCTGACAGCTTATCAAGATAAGTAAAACTAAGCTGGTCATGCTTTGTCTGAAGATCATTGAGTTTCTCCAGCTTCTCATTGGCTGCGTAAACAAGGGACTTCATGGAGGTATTGTCCTTCTCAAGTTGGTCCACTCGTTTAGACAAAGCTAAAAAGCATAGAAAGGTAAAGTCAAGACTGGACACTACCAAAAAGCAGTCTAAACAGGAAGCAAAGACGAAAGAACTCACCGGCTTTAGAAGCATTAAGAGTCTTGTTCCTAGTCTGAAGCTTGATGATCTCCTGCTCAAGTTTCTCCCGTTCAGACGCGAAAGCTTGAGAGTCGCTTAATTTATCAGCATTGATGGAGTCAATCTTCGATAAAAGCTGGAGCTTTTGAGAGCACTGCTTCTCCAACTCAATCTCAGCTTTCCGCACAAGATCTGATTTCTCCTGAGAACCCACAGCAACATCCTAAGGACAAAGAAAGTGAATCAACAAGCCTGAGAGGGAAAAAATAGGAACAAAGATTGACAACAGAGTACCTTCAGATAGCTGATGCACTCGTGGGCATACTCCAACATTGAGTTGCCTTTCGCTAGCAACAAATCTAGTCATTCCATTCAGATCGAAGGATCCTCAATGTATTGCGCTGGAATCTTAAAGCTGGTGACCAAGCTACTCAAGCCGCCAGCAGCACTCGTTGACAACGTTAGGGGAACTGACGCCGATGCAAGACCAGTAGACGTTCCAACCAAGGTAATGTCAATTACTCGTCCCTCGGCCTACAAAACCCGACAAAATCATAAAACAGAACTGCAAAAAGGGCCTGCAAATGAAGAGAAGAGCCAAAAGATCTCAGGGGCAGTAGAAAGCAATGTTGTTTTGGGTCAACCACCACTCACGAGCTCCTCGTCATGAGTCACCTCAAAAGGGGGGATCACGCCCTCATCCGATGACGGCAGAAGCAACTCGTCCCTCGTAGGCACCTCCGGCTCCTTAGCAAGCGCCTTAAAAGGGGGAATTGCAGTAGTCTCCACCGGCGGCGAGACATTTTCTCTTTGGGTACTCACCTCTATCTTCCTGATAGAAGCAGAAAAACAACACGTCAGATAAAAGCAAAAGCAGACAACTATTCCAAGGGAAAAGGGGAGTACCTCATGTAAGATCTGGTCGCGAACTTAGGCAGACCAAATACCAAAGGCTTCACCTTCTTGGCACCTGGCCCAGCAGAACCTGAGGAAGTCACGGCTGACTGGTCAACCACGACTTCCTTTTCGACATTCACCACCAGAAGCGGGTCTGACTCCGTATCAGAACCACTCCCGGGGGCTTCAACATCCCGTCCATCCTCAGCGGCACAGAGGTACAAAAGATCAAATCAACAGCAAACAATGCAGACTGAGGCAAAAAGCAGTCGAGAACAAAGGAAAAAGCAGTCAAGTCGTAAAGAAAACAAGTCGAAGACAGTACCTAGGATCTACCCGCTAAGGAAGTACCCGGCACGATTTTCTTCGCTCTTGACGAGCTTCTCCGACGACGCTTGGGCACGGGTGGAATAGCAGGCAACTCAATAGAGCCCTACTCCGAAACATCTGGCACTGAAGGCCAAGAATAGAATTTCTCTACATTCTCCTAAGAAAACAAAAAGCAAACGATGAAGCAAAGATCTAAGAAAACACGCAAGAAAGGAGATGTAACAAAATTACCGGCTTGGGAGGATGCCCATCTTCAAAAAGCTAAGGGATAAAGGGTTTTTCAGTAACCCTTGGAAGCAAGGACTGCACGCGCAGCATCACTTCATCTTCAGGCAAAATCTTGGGGCTCATACGAGAGAGGTCATCCACTCCCTTATACTCAAAGCCCTATCCCTCCTTATGAGCTAGCGGCTGCACTCGCCGCTCAATCCAGCTCTACGCAACAGATTTAGCCATCATGCCAGCTTTCTTCCTCTCTAAAATTCGCTCGTACAACTCTTCCAAGTGGGGATGATCCTCCTCACTAGAAGCCTTGGTCAGCGACTATTTTTGACTCGGATCTTGCCCGTGCACTGAGGCAAACCACTCGTCCCAGCAGGAACATACCACCAGTACTCCTGCCAACCAGCATTATTGTCCTTCTGATGATAGTCAAAGTATTTCGCTTTGGCACCTTGCCACAACTGAAACCCGGCTCCACCAACTCGCCAAGTCGATTCTCCAGATGGATAAGGCTTGCAGTGGAAGATATCCCTAAAAAGCTCAAAGTGAGGCCTAATCCCAAGAATGCCTCACAAAAGTGGACAAAGTTGGCTATATGAAAAATCCCATTGCGATTCAAGTTCTGCAACTCTAGGCCAAAGTAGTCCAGGATCTTGCGAAAGAAATCACAGATCGGAAAACTAACCCCTCGCTCAACAAAATAGGAGAAAGCGATCACATTATCCTCAAGATTCGTAAGGAAGAGATCATCCGCCCGCGGCGCTTCCCAACCAACAACTACTTTTGATCCAAGAAGGCCCCTCTGAACAAGGCTCTCCAGATGAGTTTCAGAAGCCGCCGAAACTCCAACAGATATGTCCTCACTCTTCTGCATCTTCGGACGGCTCGACTCAAGATCTTCTCCCTTGCGCTATAAGCAAAATCTTCAGTTGACTTCTTAGGAGACGCCATCTTCAAGAAAGCTACGAGTTGATCTACTCTCAAACACTAAAGACAAGCTCAAGAACAGACGTCGGTGGCGGCTGGACGAGTCCTAGGTCTTCGTCGAAAAGAAAGGATAAGGGTAAAAGTAAAAACCCAAAGGGCTACCTT
This sequence comes from Urochloa ruziziensis, assembly GCA_015476505.1. NCBI lineage: Eukaryota > Viridiplantae > Streptophyta > Magnoliopsida > Poales > Poaceae > Urochloa > Urochloa ruziziensis. Next base: position 3,490,668 of record CM027126.1, on the reverse strand, counting down.
TTATAACCCTAAGGGGCGCTACCTTTAAAATAGACAAGAGGTTCCATCCAGTTTTTTGGAAAAAGAATCTTTTACTTGAATCCTTTATTTTCAGGAGACGTTTTGAAAATAAACATTCTTGTAAAAAGTCCTTTTTACAAAATTTGAGGTCTACCATTGTTCATTTTAATTCAATGACACGAGTACCTTTGATCCTTTTTACCACTTCAAAAGAGTAGCCCAAGGCTCGGGACCTACAAGGCACCCGGATCGCTAATGAGAAGTTTTTTCAAATTTCCACCAAAGACTCAAGATTTTTCAGGACCTTCAGCTTGAATCATCGATTCAACCTAAAGCTCGGGGGCTACTTCATATGAAGTGTGATTTTTGAAATCGCACTCCAAAGTTCAATGGACATCACAGGGCTTGAGCACCTCACAGCCTCATCCTTAGAAGACCAAAGAACTGCAGTCCAAGGAAGTACTCAAAAATCCTCAAGAAATACTAAGTACTCGAACCAGCAGGCCAAGCACTCTCAAGACAAGAAAAGAACTTGGCTATGAAGCGCTCGGGGGCTTGTCGGACGTGGAGGCCTAGGGCCCACACGGACACAGGAAGAACTCCAAATGAGGACATGGAAACGAGTAGAGACCGTGGCGCAGGGCGACAACAGGACTCTACGGGATATGGAAACTAGTCAACATAAGGAAAGCACTCGCATAGCGAGGCTTGCTTGGGTCACTACTCGAATTAGACTAGGATTCCACTCTTGTAACCCTACCAACCAGCATATAAGGTTGGGTAGGGACCCCTCTCAAAACGAAGAACATCAACCTACACAATAGAGAGAATCATGACCAGTCTTATTGATCATAGATCGATAGGGCAAGCTTGTACTCATATTCACACTACGTAATACAAGATCAGCAACAGGACGTAGGGTGTTACGCCTAGTTGGTGGCCCGAACCTGTATAAATCTCATGTCACGTAATTGTCGAGTTCCTGATTCTACGAACACTCCACCAAAACTCTACTACCTAGGGATACCCCTCGGTGGAATTGCCGATAAAACACCGACAGCTATTTCACTAGTTAAAGTAATAACCTATCAAAATAGATCAAATGCCAATAAAAATGTTAAAATGATTGTTTAGGCAATAATGATGAATGATCGACTGACAAATAATATTTTTATTTATTTATCTGAGAAGTTAATATTAATATATATCCATACATTTTCTTTATATATATTTATTTATGGTTTTTTGGTGATTTTACATGAAATGTAATGGCTAACTAAACACTTTTATGGTATTTTAAGTAAATTTATGCTAAAATTTTGACTCTTTTTTGAGTTTTTCTATTTGTACTTAGCGCCCGCTATAGCACCCGCTATCCGCAATCTGCTACACCGACACTAATCAGCTACGAGACCGGTAAACGCAATTTAGTACCTTGGTCAGGGCCCCGTGGAGATGAACAACATTGCATTCGAACCAATAGAAATCCAGGTCAAGTAAATTAAGAAAAATCCAGTAGATAATGAGCAAATCCATAGATAAGTTTCAAACATCGAACAACTAGATTACAAGAAGCTAGTTCAAAGATGCAGACTTGCTGCACTTGCATGAGGATGCACGATGGACGGTGCTAGGAGTTTGTCGGTGTTCTACCGTCGATGCTGCGAATACTTGTGCCATGGAGTTAGGCAACTGAGTAGTCGATGTGAATTCTACTGCTTCCTTGTCGCAGTTGTATGATCGCCTCAAGTCGCCGCAGAGAGAAATCGCGCCGTTGGGTCCTGGCTTCTTGAGAACAAGGTAGACATAGTGGGGGATGGCCATGAACTTGGCCATAGCTGGTCGTCCAAGGATGGCTTGATAAGAGGTCTCAAAGTCTGCCACCTCGAACTTGATATACTCTGTCCTGAAGTTTTTCGGCGTTCCAAAAGTAACTGGCAGAGTCACCTGTCCAATAGGGATAGCCCCATTACCCGAAACAATACCGTAAAATGGGGAGCTGGTGGGTGTCAACATGTCTGCGATGTTGAGACCCATCTTCTTTAGAGTGCTAGCGAACAACACATTGAGCCCTGCTCCGCCATCAATGAGCACCTTGGTGAGTTGCGACCCAGCCACTGTAGGGTCTAATACGAGTGGTAGCTGGCCTGGTTCATCATAGCTGGTCCACTGATCCGCCCTGGAGAAGCTGATAGGGACCTCCGAGTACTTGAGGTATCGTGGAACAGCTGTCTCGACCGCCATGATGTTCCGCAGGGTGACCTTGTGGCTGCGTCGAGTGGGGAAACCATAGTCGCCGCCAATAATGACGTGTAGAACCTGGTTGATCTTCCGATATTGGTCAGCGCCCTACTTCTCGTCCTCATCATCGTCTGCTTTCTGTTTATTCTTGGCTGCTGGGTCGAGGGGTGGCTTTCTCGGCTTCTTTTTGTCGTTGTCATCGCGCAATGGTAAATCGAAAGCTCGTATGAGGTCATAGCACTGGCGCAGTGTATGCTTTTGTGTAGGGTGCCATAGGCACTGCTTGTCCATCAGCTTGTCGACTTCGGTCAGGCCTCTGAAGTTCTTCTTCTGGCTCCGTGGGTTGTGATCGAGTGCCGTGACGGTGTCATCTTGCCTCGCTGGAAGTCTCGCTGGCCTCTGGAGTCATTGCCACGGCGATCATAGTTGTCTTGCTTCTCCTTCCCCCGACGTGCACCATACTTCTCCATGTTGCGATCCTCCTGCTCTGACCATGCCTCGATCTGATTCCGAAGAGGTTCTAACGTCTTTGGGCGATGCAATCCAAACTGTGTGTCATAGTATCGATTAGTGATCCTGTTTTGAAACAGGTCGATGCAGTCACGATCAGAGATGTCAACGACCAGAGTCTTGATTTCCATGAAGCGACACATATAGTCGCGCAAGTGTTCACCGTGTTGCTACTTGCACATGGAAAGATCGTGACGAGTCTTGGGGCGATTGTAAGTACCCTGGAAGTTGACAACGAACATCTTCTTTAGTCGTTTCCAAGAATCTATGGAGCGATGAGGCAAGTTCTCGAACCATGTTAGTGGGGCAGCTTCCAGAGCGAGCGGAAAGTAACGGCATTTGATGGCATTGTTGCCACCTGCACACTCGATGGATGTAGGGTAAACGCGAAGCCACGACTCAGGAGATGATTTGCCATCATACTTGTCGAAACCGGCTGGGGATACACAGCCATCCGGATGCCCTAGAGAACATTGGGTACTCGTCGTCATCCTCCTTGTAGCCGAGCTCTACATCACGTCGCTTGGAGTCGAGGATCGATCATAGGTCTCGATTGGCATTGATCTTGTCCCTGAGGTCTCTACCGCCGTCGTAGCGACTGCCCTCGACATGACTTCGTGTTGCGCCACCTGCGCAGCTGGGAGCTGGGGCGGCTGGTCGATTTGCGATTGCTCTGCCACCGCCACGGCAACCGCGACTCGGTGCGGCTCCGCCACCTCCACCGCTGCCACGACTCGGTTCTGCTCCGCGATGTGCCCAGATGATCTTGCACGGCCGCTGCAATTGACTTCCTCCTTAGGATTTGGATCATGTACCGATGGTGTTGGATTAGCCCTGTCAAGGCAGCGGATCATGGCGTTGATCTTATTGAGTGCCGCATTGTTGGCTGGGGACCATGGAAGGCTACGGATGTGATATGTCGTCTCCATGGCATTAGCCATAGGTGAGTCATAGCGTGCCACGACAGCAAATTCTGCTGCCAAATTGCGACCTGCAATTCGGCGATTGCGAGCATTGGTGCGTCGCTGGGCCCTCTTGGCGTTATCGCGCTCCCTTGTTGCCCGCTGCTCTATAGTTTCTCTGTCGACTGGTTCAACGTTCGTAGATATTTCGTTCTCGGTTCTAGATTGTATCGGTCATCATCTGCTCCACCTGCGACTGCCCCTGAGCCAGCCATGAAGACTTGGTGATCAGGGCTGATAGAGCTGCTTGGCCAAGGAGTGATAAGTTCTGTTGCGGTCTCCTCGTCTGACGCGAGTGGTGCACCGTGTTGGAATGGTAGTTCTTCAATAATCTCCGACTCGAAGAGGACGAAGATTTGATGGGACTCGTCGAGTTCCAGGGGATGCTGTCTCTGGAAAAGATGAATCTCCCTTCTGGTGTGGAGCAGATCACCATATTGTTTTCATAGCCCGGGATGGACACGTCATAGTCCGAGTCAAAACTGGAATCGAGGATCGTCTCGCCGCTAGAGCTAGCGTGTCCTTCCATGATTCGGACTGGGACATCCCGCCTCGAGTCCAATGTGGACTCGAACTTGGTCCGCAATGCCTCACACACTGTGCGGGTTGAATTGCGGAGTCCAAACGGGATTTGAGATGGGTGGGTTGCTGAGCTTGTCGATGAATCGCCCAGCGCCGCCTGAACTTGGTCCACCATCGTGATCGACACAGACTCGTACCCGCCGTGAAGATCGGCGAGCGTAATCTCGCCGAGTTGTTCGGCCAAATCGTCGGCGATGGTCGCCAACTCCTTCTTCTCTAAGGGTGTCTCGAGGTAGCTATAGAAACCACCCGAGCCATCTGCGACGTATGCCCAGGAACCGAAGTTGAATCTTGTGCCCTCTGAGAGCACTTTAGATTGAACGTAGGTCGCCATTGAGTTCTTCACGAGATTCTCGAGGAAAACCCCTACCTAACGCGTCAAATGTCGGTGTTCTACCATCGATCCTACCGAGGGGTATCCCGAGGTCGTAGATTTCAGGTGGGGTTTCGCCGAAATCAGGAACGCAATGGCTACACAACACAGGTTTAGACAGGTTCGGGCCGCCGAGATAGCGTAATACCCTGCGTCCTGTTTGGTGGTTTGTATTGTGTATTGTCGTAATCTTTTGATGGGGTCCCTGTCCAACCTTATATACACGGCGGGCAGGGTTACAGGTTCGGTTCCGAGTAGAATCTTAACTTATTACAACTCGATTGAGTGCTTTACAAGTCAAACCGAGTGCTTTCTATGTAATACGACTAGTTTCCTAGCCAGTAGAGTCCTTGTAGTACTCTACTTGCAGTCTCCAGTCTTGGTACAATCCCTCTCTAGGATATCTCCATGCGCCCTTATGGGCCCATGGTTGTACCTCCAACAGAGTTGTCTTGGTCCGCCGCCTGCAGACGTCCAAAACTTGCCCTTCGTCAGCACAGTGGCACCTCCATGTTGGGATAAAAGACCTACCGGCTCGAAGACTGGCTAACAGTTAGAGGAACCCCTGTACTAAAACCTAAATACACACTTTGCTAAAGTCTTTTCCCTTTTCCTCTTAATTTTCCAACCCTTTTACAGTACATTAGCCCTCCTTTTATAAGACGGTTACTTTACAACTTTCTTACAATACCCCTTCAACTGCTACATTTTCGAAATATTCCCAGGGCCTAAAGGTCATTTCCCTTCCCTTTACAATCATAACTTTACACGTAATCACCTTACACTCCGGGAGGTCTTTGCTATTCGTTGTTGACTCGCTTGACTGGGCGCCGTGCGGGCACTCCGCCCTGTCATTTCTGCCTTGTCTTTTTGCTTCTTTGTTACGATGGCTCGGTACATTCCCGACGAGGGCGGAGTCTCTTCCGGCGTCCTTGGCTCCTCATCATCTCGCGAAATGGTCTGAACCACTTCACGACTTCTGGTCATGCGATGTTACTTCGCAATCCAAGAGCCCCCTCCATCCCCCCACACCCCCACACCCCCCCCCCCCCCCCCCCCCCCCCCCCCCTTTTTAAATCTTGCTTACAAAATTCTTCCTCGAATCTGTCCTAAATTTTTTCACAAAAAATTCGTTGCACTGTTCTTCCAGACCTTCTTTCTATATTTTTTCTCAGCATAAATTTTGTTTGTAAAAACTTTGCACATATATTTTTTTTTCAATACTTCTTTCTCATGCGACTCAAGAGACAATTATCGGCTCAGTGGATACATGGTCGCTTACTCTTGCAAAAGAGAATACGCACACAGACTCATTAGCGCATGACACTCCCGTCCAACTTAGCTACAACAAAAATTATTGCCAACACATTTCCACATTAAAACAATAAATACAAGACATGAGGCAGCCGCCTATAACAACATTTATTTATTACTTCATATCATACATCACCACTGATCAAATGCATTGTCTGTCCCCCTCACAGAAACAATGCACTGACCATAACACTTCACAGACGGCCTAGACTAACCTCATATCCACCCAACCAAATTTACATAGGCTGTCCATATGTTGCCTTCAACAGGGACAGCCACACCACCTGAGAAACATGCACCATCATGCTCTCACTACAGATGCAGCCACTACTTTCTGAGTTATTCGGACTGCATGTACTCTACACAACCTACAGGATCAGCACAGAACCATCTGTGCTAATGCAGTCCATACACTACTGCCACGCATTACAACACAAAAGTCCAACACAAACACCTCCACCACCTCATCCGTGACAACGGTACCTCTTGCGCTTCAAAGGAACATGCTGCACCTTCACCAACAAAAAATTTAGAACACATCAGTTCTGAACCCATTCAAAGTCAATTAGTAAGTAATGAACAACAATTCAGTATACATGACGAAAATGGCTACATTGGAAGACATCATTTTTTTTTTCACCTCACGAGCAAGGACATCCTGGTCAACACTTTTCTTCGCAAGTGACACGAATTCAAAAGCAAGTTCATCCATACGAGTGACAGGTTGCCTTGGGCCATTATAATTGACCTTCACATTGTCCATTCCAAGAGATACATCTTCCTCACCACAAGTCTCAATTGGCAATACGTCCTTGAACTTCTTGCATATTGTCTTCACATGTGCAATGACACTCCCATAACCACAGCGAATGGCATGAGCCTCTTGAGTCTTTGCCTGCAACTTACCACTAAACAGATTGAACCACCTTTTCTCAGCAGCTAACTTGCCCTCTAATTTCTCCACCTTAGGGTAATTGACGTCCTTGATAATGACTACCACTTCCCCTACATAATTCCTTAATAACATCATCACTGACATTTTCCATAGCAGCGTAACGACCCAAAGCATCGGCCCCAACAAATTTCTCCTTAGTCTTTGGTTCATCTGCTAAGCGGCGAGGAACATCCATTTCAATCCAGCCACGCACAAGTCCATGTGCCTCATCCATAGTACCAAAGTCATGGATCTTCAGGTGCAGCCGATGTGCTATTTCCTTCACGATCAGCTGCTTTGATATTACAACCGGCCGTGCAGCCTCCAAAACAAAGAAAACAACAAAGACAAAAAAGAAGCCACATCAGCAACATAACTAACAGAGTATTGAAACAACATACAAATAACCACCCATATGAATTCACAAAACTTACCCCAGGAACAAACATATCTGCAGGAGCCTCCTCATCAGAAATCTCCGCAACCTCCGATGCCACTAACAGATCAGACTCCAGTGCACCACTCAAACCAGAACAATCAAAAACAGGGCCCACGTCCAACGAAACATTGGTGAAGGCAGGTGGACATCCCAATTCTTTAGCCCCACTGCTTGAACCAGCGCCGGCATCACCCACAACAAGATCCACAACTACCGCTCTCTGAGAACCACTTCCATGGCCCTACATACATATCGACCATGAACAACCCCAACGTACAAAGCAGAGCAACGCACAAGCCCTCAAGATTAACAAGAAAGTCACACCTGGCATAGCAACTTGGCAGGGCGCTCATCAGGATCTAACCCGCTTCCCCCGTCGTAGCCGCCTTGCCCTTCAACGCTTCCATCGCCGCTGTCTCCCTCACTTCCATCGCCACCAGCGACAAAAGACGATCTCACCGAGAAAGGCACATGAGTCACCCACCGTTCTACGGGTAATTTATATACGTGTAACAGGCAATCCCCATTACATCCAGTGGGAGAAACGGGCACGTTGCAGCGCACAGTACACATGCCAGGAAAAACGCCATGTCGCACCACAGACGACACGTCCACTTGGAGAAAGACCAGTGCAAAGCCAAAAAGAAAAGAGCACCCTTCCGTAGAAGAAGCCGTCTGGCGCAGCGCAAGCGCGCCCGCCTACCTAGTATGTTGGGTTAGAGGCCGGTAATCCAAGTACATAGGAAAGAGTGAAGCAATATCGTGGACAATGAAGTAAAGAATAAAATACCCGGGAATGAGATGCAATGTGAGAAGTTTTACCATTCACGACATCTTAGATATAGTGTTGTTGATTTTGTCTACAGAGCGATGTTCAAATTTTCTGGAAGCTTGAATATTGTTTTATTCCAAAGGAATGTTTTTATTAAGGAAGCCTAAGCCTTCTGGCAAACTATTTACTAAGTTTTCCATAACCATATGCTTGTAGCATGTGCACTTTACCGTAGCAATAATTTTTTAACAAAAATAAGATCATCCTTTTAATTTGTTTTTTATACAAAATGCACATACTTTTTATCATGTTTATTTAGCTGCATTGATACCCTGGAGCTACGACTCTTTTGACCTCAACAAGTAGGGAAAAAATAATGTCCTATCCTATTTGCCGGTGATGATAATGCTCGGATAAACCATGTCATCACGGGCAAATTAACGCCTGCCAATACCATGGATAGTTTTCTTGTCATTTTTTATATTTTTCTTTATAATTACGGGTCATTACGTTTCTAACGGTGAAATCCGCATCGCTACAATTGAATTGTCATATTCACTGAGAATTGAACATACGCTTTATATGTATAGTCCATTTTAGAATCATAGACCCACATGGCATGCTTTATGTACATGTTTCTCCAGTCATGATTCAACAGCTTGGTGTACAAAGTGAAGAACAAGATAGGGTTGTATTATGCCGAGTTTATCGGTTAATAATAGTTGTTTTTTTATTATATCATTGGTTCTGCGATAATTGTCTGGGCACCAAGAAATCCATGTTGATGTAGACTGCCAAACACTGTTGATGTTGAGACTTTGCATGCCAATCATTACAAGTGGTGCATGAAATAGGTATCATTCCATCATGTTTGTGTTCTCAGCGTTACGAACATCAGTGACTGTAAACTCCCTCGGGTGTGGTAGAGCCTTTTTAGAAAGTACTTTATATAAAAAATAGTATCTTATTTGTTAAGTTTTTTAACACGTGCCTGTGGCACGTGCACCTTACTAGTTTCTGTAAATGATTTACTACAATCTACGTATAAACGGATGTTACCATCAAAGGTTGCTTTTTACTACCATTACATGAAATGTTGAGAGCAGATTGTATTTGTTTTAAGTTGATTCTGATAAATGATTAAGAATATTGGCTTTCAAAACTATGGTGCTATCTCAAAGAATATCAGTGCATGTATACTAAATGAAAGAAGCTCATGTTAAGTGCATGAATACCATCAAAGGTTGCTTTTTACTACCATTACATGAAATGTTGAGAGCAGATTGTATTTGTTTTAAGTTGATTCTGATAAATGATTAAGAATATTGGCTTTCAAAACTATGGTTCTCAAAGAATATCAGTGCATGTATACTAAATGAAAGAAGCTCATGTTAAGTGCAGAGCACCAATCGAAAGCAAATGGTTTATAGCCATGAAGTCTCAAAACATTCAGGTGGGTTATGATACATAACCCTTTATTTCAAATATTAGTACAAAAAGGAGTGCTACTTCTGAATGCAAAGCCTCCATGTTCACATGATTGGCTTCTTCCCACCAAGAAGGGGCACAAAATTCTGAGTGAACTAATCAAATTTGTTTAGCCTCGTTTTATTCACTGATTCAAGTTGTATTTAGCTAGCACTCACCTGAGATGGTAAGAGATGAGGACAGGGTGGTGGAACGCGGAGCCTATCACGGTCGGCCGGAGTGCAAGGGGTGACCAGCACAGCCGCGCTGCAGCCTGCAGGTGGGCCAGGTTTGGCAGCAATCTCTGCCACCTCACGAGCCACCAATGGCAGCTCCAGTGGTGTCAACATAGTTGCAGAGGTTAGCTTGGTCATGTTATGCTCAACGAATGTCTTAACAGCTGCTATTACAAACCACCATCTTTATACTTTTCATAACAGTACCAAAATATATTAAAGGAGACAATTCCAAAAAAACAAACCTACAAGGAGGATTTACAATAATACTCTCACAGCTGAACACTACAAGGAAGAACATGCACACATGGCGTAGAGAGTTCAGTGAACAATCCTTGAAGCACTCTTCATACTTAATCTTGCTCCATTTAAAGTGCGAACTTACTTGGGTGGATATGGTGTGGAGATAGTACTCATGCCCCTAGCTCAATAGACATAATACACAGCACATTTAAGACAGTATGAAAAACAGGAGTTATTCATGCGGATTGATTTGGAGGTCGACCTTCATCGCATCTAAGCTCTGGTGATAAGCCTCTGAATGTTCTGCTCCTTGCGACATCTGTTGTGCATCTATCCCATCAGCAAATTCACCTAAATCTAATTTCTCTGCATCAGACTGGTCCTTCATCACATCCTTACGTGGCACAGAATCATCTATCACCATGCAAAGTACTGTCAAGCACAGCGAATTGCGTGCAATTTGGTTTCTCATCGCGAGAATAAAGATACAACGAAATTATCAGATGAAACCCAGCCCCCTGCGGCCCGGCTCCGTTAATAACCTGACCAACGGCATTGGAGTACATAATTCCTCCCAATCCGGGATTAACAGAAAAGGCATGGGGATTAACGCGGGGGGGGGGGGGGGGGGGGGGGGGGGGGGGGGGGGGGCGGGGGATGGATATTACTTACTTTGCAAAGATCTGCGGTGAGCGAGCGAAGATCTGCGGCGGGGATCTGGCAGATCGCACCCGAGGCAGTACGAGAATATTATGGCTACGCTTGTGGCGCGAGATCCTGCGGCGGCCGCCGAACGGGCGGCGCGAGATGCGGCGGCCGCCGAACGTGCGGCGCCAGATCCGGTGGCAGCCGACCGTGCGGCGCGAGATGCGCCGGCCGCCGCTGAACGGGCAGCGTCTCGCGCGGCTGATGAGTCACGGACGAGCCTCGCAAGCACCGACGGCTTTGTTGGCATGGCGAAAACGAAAGTGTGGTTGGGACGGAGGCGAAACAGTAAACCCTGCTCCCTCACGACTCCTTTATGATGGCGAGTGGATGAGTTTCGTGCTGGGGCCCGTATCGGCGGCACGACACGATAGCAAACGGCGGCCGCCCCGATCCCGATCTCTATTCCCCGCCCTGTCCCTGAAACCTCAATCGGGGGAAATATTGACCGTCTAATCCCCCAAGCCCCGTCGTACCAAGGTATTAAACAGCGATTGTAGCGTAATAGAGGTAGCGGTCTAAGATAGCATGAGAATCGCTACCGTTACAGGGTAGTGGAGCCAGGATAGCAAGTCCAAACTTAGAGCTGCTATATTTCGTTATTGTGATCGCTATTTCTAAATTTTCACCGCTATTGCTATGTTATGTCGCTATTTCACTAAATTTATAGTTAAAGTAATAACGTATAGATCAAATGCCAATAAAAGTGTTAAAAATGATTGTTTAGGCAATAATGATGAATGATTAAATGACAAATAATATTTTTCCTTTTATTTATATATGAGAAGGGAGCGTATCCTATGCAAACTTGCTTCCTATGCAAACTATGGAAACTCCATCGAGGACCACCGAATGCGCATCGAATGACTAGAAAAAGAGGTGGAACAGTTTTGCAAAGAACCCCTCCCACCCCTCCCCCTCCATCCCGTTCCGTTCCGTCGCCCCTCCCTCCTGGATCTTTTTTTTTTGGGAACATCGATCCTCCTGGATCAATGACGAAGCCGCAACCCCCGAAAAAACGAAGTTGTAGCCCCTGCCGCCTAACCCTGGCCGGCGTAGACCGTGATCTGTGCCTGGAACAAACGATCTACACAGGGCCTGGGCGTGCGCTTGGTGGCCAGTGCAGCCCTGCCTCGAGTTTAGGTAGAGTCCGTGCGCTTGGTGATCTCTGGACGGGGCCCTAAGGGACGTCGCCTCTGGAACGCTTCCGCCGCTGCCATGGACGGGGACAGCGCCGCCGCCATGGACGGGGACAGCGCCGCCGCCATGGATAACGCCGCCTCCATTGGACGCTCGAGCCGCGGCGATCCTCCACGCCCTGGACGCCTCCTCTCCGCCGCCACCGCCAGTGCAGCTATGGGTACGTCCATACGTCCGTATCGTTGATTCATTTATAAAAATCGTGCATGTATATACAAATGTACGTACGAGTGATTCATTCATGCGTCCAGGTGAGGCCATGAAGGTTCCCGGTTCTTTCTCCATTGAGGCCATCGACGCAGGAGTTGGAGCCTACCTTGAACAACTAGACACACCACAGACAAAATCTTCTACGAGTATAGCAGTAAGCTGCACACAACATTTGAACACAGTATTGGTTCTGTTTGGTTTGTTGATCATACAATTTATACACTTCTATAGGCAACAAGTGACACAGGTAACACAAATTCCAAAGAAAATTTGAAACCAGTGGTTGGAATGATCTTTGATACTGTGGAAGATGTGGAGAAATTCTATAAGTCGTATGCACATGAAGCTGGTTTCTCTGTTCATATTGGTCAGCACAAGAAGGAAAATGAGGAAATATTAATCAAGAGGTATTATTGTTCAAGGGAAGGGTACAGTCAGGAGAACATAACAAAGGCTAGTGATGAATCTGGTAAAAAAAGAAAGACACCGTTGATTATGGAAACGAGATGTGGTTGTCCGGCACATATTGTTGTCAAGCTTGAAACTGACAAGAAGTATAAAATAGTTTCAATGGTTGAGTAGCACAGCCATGGTTTTGTTTGACAACGTGGTGTGGATTGACGTTTCCCTTGGCTCAAGTATTGCAGGTGTAGAATGCGGCTTGATTGTATTGGTGCAGGTGAAGAACAGGCGCGAAAGGTCTTAGCCATGGCGGCCTTCGAGGAGTGGAGAGACAAGTAGGCTTGGTTCGAGGGACCCGGTGGCCAGATGGATCAAGTGCGGTTCACATGCTGGCAAGAACGAGCAAGGGGACGTGGTTCCGGTGCGAGATAGCGGCTCACAACCGAAGCTCGTACGCGGACGAGAAGCCGGTGCAAGGTAGCGGCTCACAACCGAAGCTTGCGCGCGGGGTTTGGTGATTTGGTCACAAAATCATCGGTGGACGGTTTCCCTTGGTTTGAGCCTCAAAACCAAGGCCGAGGACTCGACGAGGCGACTTTGGGCTGCTGGGCCAAGTGTGGCTGGTAGGCGCGGTTTAACCGCCTCCTAGGGCCGGTTTAACCGCCCCCCTGGGCAGGCCCATTATCGGCGTCGAGGAGCTTCGATCCGGAGGACACGCGGCGTGACTGCAAGGCTTGCGTCGGAGGGAAGCTAGCTTGCGGTGGAAGGTGTCCCAGCCGGAAAATATCGGAAACCAAATGTCAAATTTGCCCCTGAGGGGTATGTATCACTTAGGGGTAGTTTAGTGTTTAGAACACCACCACTTGGACTACTAATGGCCCCCCTAGGGGTTGGTGGCTGTTATCTCTTTAGCTATCTCTCTATTTTCCTTTGGACTTGTAGTTTCCCTTTATACCTTCCACCTAGAACTACTTTGAATCATTCCTAGTTTGTATAGGTGAATTCATGGTTTGTTGATTGAGTTTGTGCTACTCATCTTTGTGCCATGATTTGAATCCACGAGCTCCTTTTTCTTTTTCTATTTTCGGAGGTATTTTCGGAGCTATTTTTGGGGGATTTTCGTTCTTCACTTTCTAGGGCGTTTTCTCTTGGATTTCTTTGGAGGATTCACGTATGAGTGCCTTGTGCCTCTTTTGCTGGTGATATCTTGCCCCCAAACGCCGGGAATCGCTTTGAATTTGGAGATTTCGGGATGAACTTGAGTTCATGGTGTTCTTCACGAGATCTAAGATTCCGGGAGTTCTAGAGGGTTAGAGGTCGAGATTTTCTGGGAAAACACTCCACTGGGGGTGTATATCATCTGACCAAAATCTTGCCTCAAGAGCTCAAGCGGTTTGGGAGATCCACTTTCAAGTTGACTTTTTCTCGAGGCTCCCAGGCCCGGGCGGCTTAACCGCCCCCTGACCCGGTTTAACCGCCCCCTCCTGGGTGTGTTGGATCGAATCTGTTTCGGTTCGTTTTGTGTTCGTTTCAATTGATTCAAGTTCCGCTGCGTCTATCTTGTTCCTAGGGTCAGTAGATTGACAGTGGCTACGTGATCTTGGCAAGATCGCTTTCGGAGGCATCGGAGTTGATTTGGGAAAATAGCCGGATTGGTCGGAAAAATTTTTTATCGGCTCCCATTCACTCCCCCCCTCTCTAGTCGCCGTTTCGGTCCTTCCGTTGTCTTGGTCCGCCGCCTGCAGACCTCCAAAACTTGCCGTTCGTCAGCACAGTGACAGCTCCATGTTGGGATAAAAGACCTACTAGCTCGAAGACAGACTAATAGTTTGAGGAACCCCTGTACTAAAACCTAAATACACACTTTGCTAAAGTCTTTTCCCTTTTCCTCTTAATTCTCCAACCCTTTTACAATACATCAGCCCTCCTTTTATAAGGCGGTTACTTTACAACTTTCTTACAATACACCTTCAACTGCTACATTCCGGAATATTTCTAGTGCCTAAAGGTCATTTCCCTACCTTTACAATCATAACTTTACACGTAATGAGGACCAGGTGTGTCCGAGGACCGGTGGATGGTCGCTTCCCGGTGTGATGAGTTATTGACAACATGGTGTGGATTGACGTTTCCTTGGCTCAAGTATTGCAGGTGTAGAATGCGGCTTGGTTGCATTGGTGCAGGTGAAGAACAGGCGCGAAAGGTCTTAGCCATGGTGGCCTCCGAGGAGCGGAGAGACAAGTAGGCTTGGTTCGAGGGACCCGATGGCCGGTGGATCAAGTGCGGTTCACATGCTGGCAAGAACGAGCAAGGGGACGTGGTTCCGGTGCGAGGTAGCGGCTCACAACCGAAGCTCGTATGCGGACGAGAAGCCAGCGCAAGGTGGCGGCTAACAACCGAAGTTTGCGCGCGGGGTTTGGTGATTTGACCACAAAATCATCGGTGGAGGGTTTCCCTTGGTTTGGGCCTTAAAACCAAGGACCGAGGACTCGACGAGGCGAACTTGGGCAGCTGGGCCGAGTGGGCTGACAGGGGCGGTTTAACCGCCCCCCAGGGCCGGTTTAACCGCCCCCCTGGGCTGGCCCAAGAACGGCGTCGAGGAGCTTCGATCCGGAGGACACGCGGCGTGACTGCAAGGCTTGCGTCGGAGGGAAGCTAGCTTGCAGTGGAAGGTGCCCGAGCCGGAAAATATCTGAAGATCAAATGTCAAATTTGCCCCTGAGGGGTATGTATCACTTAGGGGTAGTTTAGTCTTTAGAGCACCACCACTTGGACTACTAATAGGCCCCTTCAGGGCTGGTGGCTGCTATCTCTCTAGTTATCTCTTTAGTTTTTCCTTTGAACTAGTTTTCCCTTATCCCCTCCACCTAGAACTACTTCGGATCATTCCTAGTTTGTATAGGTGAATTCATGGTTATGTGATTGAGTTTGTGCTGCTCATCTTTGTGCCATGATTTGATTTCCCGAGCTCCCTTTCCTTTTTCCATTTTGTGGGTATTTTCGGAGCCATTTTTGGGGGATTTTCGTTCTTCTTGTTCTAGAGCGTTTTCTCTCGGATTTCTTTGGGGGATTCACGTATGAGTGCCTTGTGCCTCTTTTGCTGGTGATCCTTTGCCCCCAAACATCGAGAATCACTCTGGATTTAAGATTTTCGGGATGAACTCGAGGTCATGGTGTTCTTCGCGAGATCTGCGATTCCGAGAGTTGTACTGAGTTAGAGGCCGAGATCTTTTGGGAAAACACTCCACTGGAGGTCTAGATCATCTGACCAAAATCTCGCCTCAAGAGCTCAAGCGGTTTGGGAGATCCACTTTTGTTTTGACTTTTTCCCGAGCCACCCAGGCCCGGGCGGTTTAACCGCCCCCCCCTGGCCGGTTTAACCGCCCCCTCTGGGTGTGTTAGATCGAGCTGCGTTTCGGGTCGTTTTGGTGTTCGTTTCGATTGGTTCGAGTTCTGCTGTTCGTTTCTTGTTCCTAGGGTCAGTAGCTTGACAGTGGCTACGTGATCTTGGCAAGATTGCTCTCGGAGGTTTCGGAGTTGTTTTGGGAGAATAGCCGGATCGGTTGGAAAGATTTTTATCGGCTCCCATTCACTCCCCCCTCTGGTCGCCGTTTCGGTCCTTCAATTGGTATCAGAGCCGGTTACGGGTCTTTGCGACTCTAACCAGTCTAAGATCCAAAGATGGCATACCAAGATCGGGGTTCGGGCCTCCGCACTTCGATGGGAAGAACTACCCGAACTGGGTTGCGCGTACGGGCGCTTTCTTGCGAGGCAAAGGAAAGTTGCTGTGGGATGTGACGAAAGATGAAAACTATGTCAATCCCACCAACTTAGATGCCCAGGATGCAAAGGATAGATTTGAGGCGAATGCCCGAGCTGTTGACTACTTGTTCCGTGCTTTGTCTGCCGAGGAGTTTGAGCGTGTTTTGGGCGAGGACCTAGCTTGCCAGATCTGGCAGAAGCTCAAGGTAGCCCACGGTGGTGATAGCCATGTCAAGGCTAGGCTTTTCTCGATGTACAGGAGGGAGTATGAGAATTTTGCTCATTTGCCTGGAGAGTTTGTTGATGCTTTGTTTCAGCGTTTCACGTCTATTGTCAACAACATGAAAGCCAACATTACCGTGCTCCCATACTCGGATCATGACCGAGCTATCAAGCTCCTGCAAGCACTTGATAGATCCGTATGGGGTGCCAAGGTTGAGGCGATCATGGAGTCGGCAAACTATGAGACTCTGTCTGTTGATGAGCTTTTCTCGAAGTTGAAGTCTTCCGAGGTGGACAGACAGTTGCTTGCCAAGGCTAAGAGTCCGACTGATCCCCATAGTCTGGCTCTAGTCGGTGGCTCTGGATATGGACATGCTAACACTCCTAGACACTTTGCTTTGTCTTCTCTTGTGTCCCTTCCAGATGAAGAGTATGAGGTGCTGAGCGAGGAGGATCTCGCGTTGCTGACGAGGAGGTTCGAGCGGATGTACCAGAACTGCAAGGGTTCGAGGCGTGCGGGGAGTACGTGCTACAGATGCGGAAAGATGGGCCACTTCATCGCCGAGTGCCCCGAGGAGATCAAGAACGACTACAACCGCAAGCACCGCCCGCGAGACGACCACAAGCACCGTCCCAAGGACGAGTACCGCTCCAAGCACAAGAACAAGGACGAGAGAAGATCCAAGAACAAGCACGGTGGACACAAGAAGCACAGATCTCGAGCGATGGTGGCTGATGCGAGCGACATCGACACAAGCTCCACCAACACGTCGTCAAGCTCAAGCAGTGAAGATGAGGACCGCGGCCACCGCAAGGAGAAGAAGAGCTTGAACCGCAACTTCAACGGCATCTCCTTCGCCGCCGTCGACTACTGCACCATGGCGCACGACTCCGTGAAGAGCAAGGACGACTCCGACTCCGACTCCGAGGATGAGGTATTGACAGATCCCACCTCTTTGCGTCAGGAGATTGCTAGGTTAGAGCAGTTGGTCGATAACCGTGATGATGTGCTTAGGAAGACCAACAAGGAGAAGAGGGAGTTTAGGTCTTTGCTAGGAGAGTACAAGGATAGAGTGGCTGAGCTTGAGACCTTGCTTTCTGAGACTGGAAAGAAGGCTATGGAGTTTGAGTCTTTGCTTTGCGAGTCTAGGGAGAGAGCAGCTAAGCTAGAGTCTGAGATTGCTGTTTTGAAAGATGCTCCTCTTGTGTCTGATGAGGTTGAGTGCTCGTTCTGTGATGTGCATATTGCTGATTTGGTTGTGCTTAAGGAGAAACACATGACTTGCTTGGATGAACTAGAGGGTGCTAGGGTTGAGCTTGCTGAGTTGAAGTCTAGGTCATCTCTGCTAGGTGCTTGTACTTCTTGTCCTGCTTTGTATGCTCAGTTGCTTGAATCACGCACCATGATTAGTTCACTTGAAGCACAACTTAAATCTCCTATTGCAAATTCCTGTTCTGCTTGTGATGTTGTTGCATTGAAGAATGTTGAGCTAGAACAGTGTGTGAATCGGTTGCAAGATGAGAATGATGAGCTGAGACAGTGTTTGGGTTGGTTGTCTGGTCATGAGCCACAGCTCAAGATGCTGATTGCGAGTTTTAAGAGAGCTGATGGTTGTGGTCTTGGTTCTGAGAAGGGTGGTGAGAGTAGTGGTGAGAGAGAGAGAGATCCAGAGAGCTCCACCGCAAACATTCCCACAAACCCACCAAAAGCCATTCTCAAGAACACCTTCACACCCAAACCAAACCACCTGCTGAACAAGCTTGACACCACTCCAGATCCTCCCAAGTTTCCACCTAAGTCAGAGAACTTTCAGAGGAGAGTGACCTTTGTGAGGAGTGGGGTTTACCAGCCGAGAGAGAAGGACACAGCCGAGAGAAACCCCAAAGCCAAAGCCAGTCCGCTTCCATTGTGAGCATTGTGGAAGGGATGGACACCTTGAGGAGTTCTGTTGGAGGAAGAAGAGGGAGGTGAGAAGAGAGAAGGAGGTGGGGAACAGGGACAGGTACTACTCTTCTCGTAGTGTGCCTGTGTCTCGTTCACCCTGGCCGAGAGGCGACGCCTTTGTGCGTACAGTTCCTGTGGTTGCTAGTCGTGGTGTTCCAGCTGTTCGTGAGTTTGCTAGGCGGCCTCCGTTTCGCGGTCAGTTTGGTTCAGGGAGGTTCGACCGTAGCTTTGAGGCTAGGAGAGAGTCTAGGCCACGTTTTCCCCCGCGTGGTGCTAGAGGTCCGATGATGAGAGACGAGAGGGTTTCACGCGGTAGAGTTGATTTTGCTAACCCCTCTTTTGAGCAGATGGCCCGACACTGGTTTGACTCATTTTGTGCTAACCCCAGTGTCGAAGTCATTTGCTCATTCTCGTTCTCGGTTCTGATTGTGCAGGTGGGAGGCTTGGAGAACTTTTGGTTGATGGATTCTGGCTGCTCGAGACATATGACAGGTAATGGTAAGTGGTTCTCCAGTCTCACCCCGGTGGTGTCCAGGCAGTACATCACTTTCGGGGATAAGGGTAGAGGTAGAGTGTTGTCCGAGGGTGCTATTCAGGTGAGCGACACTTTCATGTTGAAGCGGGTTGCACTTGTCAAGAATCTTGGTTTCAATTTGCTCTCAGTTTCTCAGCTTCTTGATGAGGGTTATGAGGTTCGCTTTAAGCGTGGTGATTCGAAAATTCTTGATTCTCGAGGTGACCTTGTGTGTATGATCATTCCTGAGGGACAGATTTTTCGTGCTGACTTTTCTCGATCTTTTGGTCCTTCACGGTGTTTGATCGCTGGTACTTCTTCTGAGCTTTGGAAGTGGCATAGAAGATTGGGTCATGTGAGCTTTGATTTACTCACACGCTTGAGTGCTCTTGACCTTATCCGAGGATTGCCCAAGCTCAAGTTCGAGAAAGATTTGGTTTGTGCACCTTGTAGGTATGGAAAAATGGTTGCTGCTTCCCACCCACCTTTGACAGATGTTATGACTGAGCGTCCAGGGGAGCTTTTGCACATGGATTTGGTTGGCCCCGCTCGAGTTCGTTCAGTCGGTGGGAAGTGGTATGTTCTTGTGGTTGTTGATGACTTTTCTCGGTATGCTTGGGTGTTCTTTCTGGCGTCGAAGGATGAGACATTTGATTTTGTTCGAGATCTGATTTTGAGGTTGAAAAACGAGAGTAATGGAGGTGCCATGAGAGCTATACGTAGCGACAATGGTACGGAATTTAAGAACACTCGTTTTGATGCCTTCTGTCGTGATCTTGGTCTCGAACACCAATACTCTTCGCCATATGTAGCTTGTCAGAATGGTGTTGTTGAAAGAAAGAATAGAACACTTTGTGAGATGGCTAGGACGATGCTAGATGAGCATAGGACTCCTAGGAAGTACTGGGCAGAAGCGGTGAACACAGCTTGTTATGTTTCAAATCGGATTTTCCTTCGTGCCTTCAAGAAGAAAACTTGCTATGAGCTTTTCCATGGTCGTTCCCCCGTGTGAGTCACTTTCGGGTATTTGGTTGCAAGTGTTTCATCTTGAAGAAAGGAAATTTGGACAAGTTTGAGTCTCGTTCGATGGATGGAATTTTTCTTGGTTATGCTAATCATTCTCGAGCATATCGTGTGCTCAATCTTGAAACTAACCAAATCATGGAGACTTGCGAAGTCACCTTCGACGAGACCATTCCGTGTAGCTCTTCTGCTTTTGAGTGTGCAGGTGATGATGACTTGGGACAGCCCATCTTTGAGGAAGAACAGCCTGATGATGAAGATGATGAGGAATTTCAGGCACCGTGTGGAGATCGTGTACCCTCTACTTCCACTACTACCACGACGTTCGACGACGGCCCTTCTGCTACACCTTCGTCGAGTCGCGCTCCAGATCGAGTTCAAGTGGAAGCTGATGTTGAGGGGGAGGCAATCTCGAGGCGAGAAGCTCCCCGGCTGGTACAGAGGGATCATCCACCTTCGAAGATCATCGGGAACATGGATGAACGCACTACACGGTCGAGGTCACAGAACATCTCTCATTGTGCTCATTCTGCTTTTGTCGCATCTTTTGAGCCCAAAAATGTTGGACACGCTTTATCTGATTCCGATTGGGTCAATGCCATGCATGAAGAGCTTGAAAACTTTGAGAGAAATCAGGTGTGGAAGTTAGTAGAACCACCTCCAAATTGCCATCCCATAGGAACCAAGTGGGTGTTCAAAAACAAGAGGGATGAGAGTGGTGAGATTGTGAGAAACAAAGCGAGGTTGGTTGCTCAGGGGTTTTCGCAGCAGGAGGGGATAGATTATGAGGAGACATTTGCTCCTGTTGCCCGTTTGGAGGCAATTCGGATCCTTCTAGAATTTGCAGTTGCTAAAGGGTTCAAATTGTACCAAATGGATGTGAAGAGTGCCTTCTTGAATGGGGTGATCGAGGAAGAAGTGTATGTGAGGCAGCCCCCGGGTTTTGAGAGTGAGAGATACCCACACCGAGTGTACAAACTCCACCGAGCTTTATATGGCCTAAAGCAAGCACCCAGAGCGTGGTATGGCAGGTTGAGAGGGTTCTTGCTTAGCAAGGGGTTTGTGATGGGGAAGGTTGATAAGACGCTCTTCTTGCTGAGAAATGGCAAAGATCTTTTAATCGTTCAGATTTACGTGGATGATATCATTTTTGGTGGCTCTTCTCATGATCTTGTTGCCAAGTTTGTAGATGATATGAGCAGGGAATTTGAGATGTCGATGATGGGATAGTTGCAGTTCTTTCTCGGGCTGCAGATCAAACAAACCAAGGATGGAACGTTCATGCACCAAAGCAAGTACACCAAGGACATTCTAAAGAAATTCGACATGAGCGATGCCAAGCTGATGACTACGCCGATGAGTACGACTACAGCTTTGGATGCGGATGAGGACGGCGAACCAGTGGACCAGAAGGAGTACCGGAGCATGATCGGCTCCCTCCTCTACTTGACGGCGACGAGGCCGGACATACAGTTCAGCGTGTGTCTGTGCGCTCGTTTTCAGGCTTCACCAAGGACTTCACATCGTCAGGCCGTCAAGAGGATTTTCAGGTATCTCAAGTTTACACCTGAGCTGGGTCTTTGGTATTCTGCCGACTCCACTCTTGCACTTCATGGTTTTTCTGATGCGGATTTTGCTGGATGTCATGTTGATCGCAAGTCTACTTCTGGTCAGTGTCAGTTTCTTGGTTCGTCTCTTGTGTCATGGTCTTCTCGCAAGCAGTCTAGTGTAGCCCAATCCACCACAGAGGCCGAGTATGTTGCTGCTGCTAGCTGCTGTTCTCAGTTGCTTTGGATCACATACACCTTGAGAGATTTTGGATTAGATATGTCCCACTGTTCCACTTCTTTGTGATAGCACCAGTGCCATAAGCGTAGCCAAAAATCCCGTGCTTCATTCCAAAACCAAACACATAGAAGTGAGGTACCACTTTCTGAGAGATCATGTGGAGAAAGGAGATATTGAGCTTGCCCACGTTTCTACCCAAAACCAGCTTGCAGACATTTTCACTAAGCCACTTGACCAAGTTACCTTCACCCGCTTGCGAGGAGAACTTGGTGTGTGTGCGGTTTTCTGAGCTGAGTTTTGGAGGCTTCTCTTGTAGCATATGTATATTTTGTACCATCTTTGTATCTTGATGTACATTTTTCTTGCTTTTGTATCTTGATTTCATCTTTTGTATCATATCTTAGGATGAGCTTCTCCTATATGCAGTGATTGGTACAACTTGCTACATTTTAGAGTTTAGGCAGGCTGGCTAGGGATTGCTTGTATGGATGGCTATGCTCTTGATGGTTTTGATATATATTCTATTGAGATAGTCTCTTTTTGAATTAAAATGACAAACTGAACTTAAACTTCTTCACCCATGAGTAAATGCCTTTGCATGTCTTGTTTGAGCCGAAATGGCTATATCTGGCTTATGATCATGTTAGGGTGTGATATTCTTTTCAATTGGGTCAAAGACCTTTGTCATTGTAAATGTTTAGCCCATGCTTTATCTTGTGGAGGAGCATAAGCTTCTTTCTGTCGCAAAGACATTTCATGTACCATGCTTAACTTGAAAAATTTGAAAAATGAGATGTCTATGCATGAAAGAAGAAAGATGAGAAAAAGATATATTTGATGAAATTTATGCTCATGTCTCTATGCTTTCACCATTGCACACACTTGCACACATGGGTGCTAAGCGGTTGCATGTCGTTTGCCGGAGAAGTCTCCCATGAGAAGTGAACACATGGCTCCATGCTTTGACATGACATGAGGTAGAACTTGGGCGTTTACGATGATCTTTTGTCAAGAATGCTTGTCCTTTCATGATTTTGGTGAGATGAAGTTCATTTTTGCTTGAACAATCCATGGTTATGACTTTGCTCATGTGGTAACATTTTTGATAAAACTACACAATTTGCTCATGGCTTTGTCAATTGGATATATGTCTTCACCTTCTTGATGGCAATGCCCGTGTGACATGATAACTATCTAGTTTGCCTCTTCTCTAACTTGTAGCATTTTGTATTGCTCGTTGTATATTTGAGAAGCTTGTAGTTGCATTTTGTACATTTTGCCTTGATGTGTGCATTGTCAACAAGGGGGAGAATTTCTGGAGCATTTTGCAAGGGGGAGATGTTGCTGAATCTTTGAGAAAGTGTTTGCTCTAGATTTTGTCGAAATTGTGTGAGAAGGAAGAGCTTTTGCCAAAATGAGGTTTTCTAAAAATTTATGAAGTTTCTGAGAGTTTTATCATTGGAATATCTTGCTGGGCACATGTGGAAGGTTTTCAAGTTGGAACGGCATCGTTGCGAGTTGGTTTGTGCATTTTTGGCATTTTTGGCCTTGGTCATCTGCCAGGGGCGGTTTAACCGCCCCCCCTGGGCGGTTTAACCGCCCCTGTGCTGAGAGCACACAGTTTGTGGAGATTTGAGCCATTTTCGAGTGTTTTTCGCACGCACAAGTTCACTTGTTCAGGTGGAGTTGCATCTTTGCAGGGGGAGTACTTTGAGAGTCCTGAAAAGTGAGTTGGAGGATTTGAAGTTTGTGATTTGTGCTTTGTGCTTTTGCTCTTTTGCCGATGGTGTTGAGCCCTTTCGCTTCTTCTTGAAGGGTCGACGTTTCTGGAGCTTTCTCTTGCAGAGTGACTTTGTTATCAGCTTGTCCTTGCTTTTAGTCACTTGCTTGAGTCTTGTTTTCTATTTCTTTTATATTTTCTTCATATCAATGGTTACTATGTGTGTGTTGTCAATGCACTCATCAAGGGGGAGATTGAGGACCAGGTGTGTCCGAGGACCGGTGGATGGTCGCTTCCCGGTGTGATGAGTGATTGACAACGTGGTGTGGATTGACGTTTCCCTTGGCTCAAGTATTGCAGGTGTAGAATGCGGCTTGGTTGCATTGGTGCAGGTGAAGAACAGGCGTGAAAGGTCTTAGCCATGGCGGCCTCCGAGGAGCGGAGAGACAAGTAGGCTTGGTTCGAGGGACCCGATGGCCGGTGGATCAAGTGCGGTTCACATGCTGGCAAGAACGAGCAAGGGGACGTGGTTCCGGTGCGAGGTAGCGGCTCACAACCGAAGCTCGTACGCGGACGAGAAGCCGGCGCAAGGTGGCGGCTAACAACCGAAGTTTGCGCGCGAGATTTGGTGATTTGGCCACAAAATCATCGGTGGACGGTTTCCCTTGGTTTGGGCCTTAAAACCAAGGACCGAGGACTCGACGAGGCGAACTTGGGCAGCTGGGCCGAGTGGGCTGACAGGGGCGGTGTAACCGCCCCCCCTGGGCTGGCCCAAGAACGGCGTCGAGGAGCTTCGATCCGGAGGACACGCGGCGTGACTGCAAGGCTTGCGTCGGAGGGAAGCTAGCTTGCAGTGGAAGGTGCCCGAGCCGGAAAATATCTGAAGATCAAATGTCAAATTTGCCCCTGAGGGGTATGTATCACTTAGGGGTAGTTTAGTCTTTAGAGCACCACCACTTGGACTACTAATAGGCCCCTTCAGGGCTGGTGGCTGCTATCTCTCTAGTTATCTCTTTAGTTTTTCCTTTGAACTAGTTTTCCCTTTATCCCCTCCACCTAGAACTACTTCGAATCATTCCTAGTTTGTATAGGTGAATTCATGGTTATGTGATTGAGTTTGTGCTGCTCATCTTTGTGCCATGATTTGATTTCCCGAGCTCCCTTTTCTTTTTCCATTTTGTGGGTATTTTCGGAGCCATTTTTGGGGGATTTTCGTTCTTCTTGTTCTAGGGCGTTTTCTCTCGGATTTCTTTGGGGGATTCACGTATGAGTGCCTTGTGCCTCTTTTGCTGGTGATCCTTTGCCCCCAAACGCCGAGAATCGCTCTGGATTTAAGATTTTCGGGATGAACTCGAGGTCATGGTGTTCTTCGCGAGATCTGCGATTCCGAGAGTTGTACTGAGTTAGAGGCCGAGATCTTTTGGGAAAACACTCCACTGGAGGTCTAGATCATCTGACCAAAATCTCGCCTCAAGAGCTCAAGCGGTTTGGGAGATCCACTTTTGTTTTGACTTTTTCCTGAGCCACCCAGGCCCGGGCGGTTTAACCGCCCCCCTGGCCGGTTTAACCGCCCCCCTCTGGGTGTGTTAGATCGAGCCGCGTTTCGGGTCGTTTTGGTGTTTGTTTCGATTGGTTCGAGTTCCGCTCTTCGTTTCTTGTTCCTAGGGTCAGTAGCTTGACAGTGGCTACGTGATCTTGGCAAGATTGCTCTCGGAGGTTTCGGAGTTGTTTTGGGAGAATAGCCGGATCGGTTGGAAAGATTTTTTATCGGCTCCCATTCACTCCCCCCCCTCTGGTCGCCGTTTCGGTCCTTCACGTAATCACTTTACACTTCGGGAGGTCTTTGCTATTCGTCGTTGACTCGCTTGACTGGGCGCCGCGCGGGCAATTCGTCGCCCTATCATTTCTGCCTTGTCTTCTTTGTTACGATGGCTCCGTACATTCCCGACGAGGGCAGAGTCTCTTCCGGTGTCCTTGGCTCCTCATCATCTCGCGAGATGGTCTGAACCACTTCACGACTCCTGGTCATGCGATGTTTTTCCCAAAGTGGGTGGAACCACTTCACGACTCCTCTTGCTCTTTGCGATCCTTAGCCCCTGCTTTTATAGCTAGAAAAGAGCATTTTTCATTTTACCAAGTTAGCGTACAAAACACAAAGGGTGGGGGTTGCTTGCGGAACTGTGTCTCCCAACGCTCCACGCAGGAGAGACAGAGCGTCCAGTGCGTTGTCCTCGCGGCCTCCCCCTGCGCTGCGCCTGATTTGCCAGCTTGCCGCTCGTGGCCTCGTCCAGGGTGAATGCGAGCTGAGAGAGTGAGGAGAGAGACGAATGGGTGCTAGGTGACTGTGGTCGCCTGCCTGGGATAAGGTCTAGGGTTCATGGAAGGCTGCTACGTTGGAGTTTATATATGTACGTTGATATATTGGGCTGTTAGGCTGCTATTTTAAATGGGCTACAAGTAATTTCGAGCCCGCGTGGTGTCTCCACGGGGAGAAAATAAACTCCGCCCCCACCTGTTAACGTTTTGGGGCCCCGCCCCTCTTTCCCCACGGGGTGTGGGGGATATAGTACCCGGGTACCTCACAAGCAAGCTTGGCAGCCCACCAAAAGGGGGCGGCCCAACCCATCGTTCTGGACCTGAAGACGTGCGGGACAAGTCGGCGCACGGAGGAAGGATCTGGAAGGAAAAGTCCTAGTTGGAATTGGAATTATTGTAAAAAAGGAAAGGATTCTTAGAGATAGGATCGGATACAAACCGACTTGTAACCCTGCCCCCCAATATATAAGGCGGGCAGGGACCCCCTCCAAAACAACTCGAACCACATCTGAACACATCACAATTCACAATCCACGCAATACAACACCCCAAAACAGGACGTAGGGTATTACATCGTGTCGACGGCCCGAACCTGTATAAACCCCTGTGCCTGTCCATCCTAACCATCTTGCTTCCGATCTTTGCGATCTTCCCTGCATTACAAATCACTTCCGTGGGCTACCCCGTGGAAGACTGCCGGAGATAATATCACCGACAGTGGCGCGCCAGGTAGGGGATATCGCCGAGATCAATCTGGTAAGCTCGATGGATCGCGTCAAGATCTTGGACAGCTGCAACCTCCCGGACGTCGACGAAGTCGAGATCCAGTTCGGGGACGTCATCGCCACCTTGGATACCCAAGCGGCAGGAGCTACGGTCGCCACGGAGGTTTCCTCTCTGGCGCCGACTTCGGCCATCACGGCCCAGTCCGGTCCGATCGCATCTGATCGTGCCGGATCTACCCCGCTGAGTCCATCGCAAAGCGCGAGGCCAGACCAGTCGGGAACAGACCTACAATCACTCGGTTCCGATCCGACTCCTGAGAGTCACGTCGCCGAATCATCGCAGATCGTAAACGCTCAACCAACACGCGTCCAGAGTCCTGAGGTCATTACTGTCCAGACCCCTGGTTTTTGCGCGCTTGCTCGGAAGCAGAAGATGAAGGACATCGTCCAGACGGATGATTACTTCTCTGGGAGCGACTCCTACGGATTAGATCTACTGGGACCCTCAATCCTGGACGATCTGCCGGAAGGATACACAGTGTCCGATGCCTCCACAGAGCCGGAACTACTAGGATCACTCGGAGAATTGACTCCGAGTAGTTTGGAGCGTTATACGCCCACATCCGACTTCTCCGAGTCCGAGGAAGGCTACCTCGCGCAAGAGGGAGTCGGATCATATTGCTACATGGTGGCGCCAGCAACGCCAACCAATCCTGTCTCGGAAGACGAGGTCACTCCAGCTGAGGAGACGACTGAAGCCAGGAACCAGCGTCGAGGACGCAACGCCAGTCGGGCGACTCGCAGAGCCGCACGACCGCGCGGAGCCACCGCGTCAGGATCTGGCGCTGCTCAACTCCAGGAACCACACTCTGAAGATCATCGTCGCCAACGGGATCAGCACGACCGGAGGAGCACCCGGAACTTGATGCGCGACGGCATGTTCGAGTTCAACGGATACGACGTCTACGAGACACCGGTCCAGAACCTCGTTACTATCAACGAGGAAATCAATCGGCTGCCACCTAACACTCCGGGCCTGGAGAAGGTAAGGGCTCTCGTGCAGGCCGCCTCCGTCCAGGTTCACCAGATGCAAGGCAGAACGACCACAGACGCTCCTGAGCCCGGTCCATCTCGACACCGGGCCGGCGGCGGATCGGGTCATGATGAAGACCTCCGCACCACGATCAACAGAGACCGAGATGCGAGGGACGTCATCACCAACAGCACCGAAGAGCGCCACCGTGAGGAAACCCGACGGCGCGAAGAGTACGATCGGGATCATGGAAATCCCCGTCGTAACCCCAACAGGAGCGGCTACTCGACGGAGTCAGACTACTCTGACCTCTCCGGTAGCCCAAGGCGCGGTAACAATGGCGGTCGCACTCCGCCACGAGGACGAGTGCTTCCACCACCCAGGCGACCGACTCCGCCGAGAGATCGAACTCCACCGCGCAGCAGGACCTACCGACGGGACCGAACTCCACCCAGGACTCGGAACTATCGGAGGACCCGTTCCCCGCCCAGGGACCGGGATCGCAGGAGGGACAGCACACCCCCAAGAGCAGCTGACGGATCGGGTCCGAGCGATTCCCGCCCTAGAGGTCGGATCGGCGGATTCCAGTCGTTCACCGAGCGCTTGAGAAGCGTGACATGGCCCAGAGGCTTCAAACTGTCGGATATCGACAAGTACGACGGGAAATCTGACCCATCTCAATGGCTTCAGATCTACTACACCGCCGTACAAGCGGCCGGCGGCGACGAGGATGTGATGGCAAACTATCTCCCCATCATGCTCACCAAGGACTGCCGCAACTGGCTGGCAGGACTCCAGCAGGACGCCATCGACAACTGGGAGCAGCTTACCGAACTCTTCATCGGTAACTATCTTGGTACCTGGGAAAGGCCCGGGAGCAAGCGGCTCCTCGGTCAGATCAGGCAGCGCAAGAACGAGACCCTGCACGACTTCGTGCGCAGGTTCTCAGAAAAGCGCAACTCCATCACGGACGTCACGGATCAGGAGGTGATGTCAGCTTTCCAGCGCGGCATCTCCGACGGGAGACTGATTCACAAGTGGACTCGGAAGCCACCCGCGACTGTCAATGACATGTTCCGGGTCGCTAGCACGTGGGCGGACGCAGAGATCGCGGAAAAAGAACAACTCAGCGAGATCAGAAGTCGCTGGGAAGAAGAGAACAAGACGACTCGCAAACGCGACCGCCGCGAGGACGAAGACCGACACGACGACCATCGACGCAATGACAGCCAACCTCGCAAGAAGAAGAGCGAGGGAGACATGGTCGCCGCCCTGGACCGGTCCAGAGGCCGGGTAACTCCAGAGGACTTCCAGCGCATGCTCGATGAGCAATGCCTTTACCACAAGCACAAGCATTCGGCGCGAGAGTGCTACGGACTCAAGCGAGCCTTCACCGGAGGCAACAGAGGCCCTCCATACAGAAAGAGGAACGATGGTTCCCCGCGAGATGACAGGCGGAACGACGAGCCCGGCGACGACTTCCAGGAAGCCGACCGAGTGGTGCGCATGATCTATGGCGGACCAGAGTTCGAGTCGAAGCGCCAGCAGAAGCTCACCCATCGCCAGGTCATGCACGCGAGGGAGCCACCGGTACCTGAGTACCTCAAGTGGTCGGAAGTTCCGATCACATTCACCCGGGAGGATCACCCAAACTTCATACCGAAGCCCGGGTCCCATGCCTTGGTAGTAGCCCCGACGATTCGCAACGTTCGGCTCACCAAGGTACTAGTCGACGGTGGCAGTGGCCTGAACATCCTTTTTGCTAACACATTGAAGGAGCTCGGCCTGACTACTCTCGACCTGAGTCCCCCCCAATCCGCGTTCTACGGTTTGATACCGGGAGAGGGAGCAGAACCACTCGGGCACATCACACTGCCCGTTACCTTCGGAGACCGGAACAATTACCGGACCGAGCACATGCAGTTCACGGTGGCGAACTTTGAAACTGCATACCACGCCATCCTCGGGAGGCCGGCGCTCGCCAAGTTCATGGCGATTCCTCATTACGTCTACTTGCAGGTCAAGATGCCAGGACCCAAAGGCGTAATCACCGTCTTGGGAGACGTCCAAGTCGCATACACATGCGAGCAGGAAACTCTCAACGCGGCAGCCGCCCTGGACATGTCCAAGCGCATGGAACAAGTACTGGCTGCATCACAGGAGGTGGACAAGGACGCTCTAGAGATCCCCACCAAGAAGCCAGCGAGAGAAGCCATCGCGCCAAGCAAGGAGACGGAGCTGAAGAGGATCTCTCTGGACTTGGATGACCCGAAGAAGACGGCCATCACCGGGGCAGAGTTAGACCCCAAATAGGAAGAAGTGCTCGTCAAATTCCTAAGGGAAAACTCCGACATATTCGCGTGGAAACCATCCGATATGCCAGGTGTCCCAAGGGAACTTGTCGAGCACTCCTTGAAGGTCAATCCGACTGCTAAACCGATCAAGCAAAGGCTTCGTCGATTCGCGCAGGACCGCAAGGAGGCAATTAGGGCAGAGATTACAAAGCTATTAGCAGCCGGGTTTATTCAGGAGGTGTTCCACCCCGACTGGTTAGCTAACCCAGTTCTTGTAAGAAAAAAGAATAATAATGATTGGAGAATGTGCGTCGATTATACAGATCTTAACAAAGCTTGCCCTAAAGACCCCTTCGTCCCCCCCCGCATCGATCAAGTCGTTGACTCCACGGCAGGCTCCGCCCTGCTTTGCTTTCTCGATTGCTACTCAGGTTATCACCAGATAGGCCTGAAGCTAGAAGACCAAATAAAAACAGCGTTCATCACGCCGTTTGGTGCCTTTTGTTATAACACAATGGCCTTCGGTCTGAAGAACGCAGGCGCAACCTATCAGAGGACGATTCAAGCATGTCTGGATCAATTGATCCCAGACATAGTAGAAGCCTACATCGACGACATCGTGGTCAAGATCATGAACCCCGAGGACATGATAGGGAACCTGACAAAGGTCTTCGAACGCTTGCGCGTATTCCGGTGGAAGCTCAACCCGGAAAAGTGTGTCTTCGGAGTACCCTCAGGTAAACTACTCGGCTTCATGGTCAGCAACCGCGGGATCGAGGCAAATCGCGAGAAGATCACGGCCATCACCAAGATGCTACCACCAACCTGTCAAAAGGATGTGCAGAAGCTTACTGGATGCATGGCACCGCTCGGTCGTTTCATATCACGACTCGGCGTTCGCGGATTGCCGTTTTTCAGACTGCTCAAGAAGCAGGACAAGTTCGTGTGGGATGACGAGGCGAAGCAATCTTTCCAGGAACTCAAAGACTACCTGCAGAGCCCTCCCATCCTCGTCCCACCTCAACCAAGAGAACAGCTCTATCTCTATATCTCTGCTACTCCCCGAGTGGTTAGCACGGTACTAGTGGTCGAGCGTCCCAAAGAAGGACACGCATATGGAGTTCAGCGACCAGTTTACTTCGTCAGCGACGTCCTGACCGTATCTAAGGTACGTGATAGAGCTGGAGTGCCCGATCTTTCGGTGAGTGGAGGATAATTTTGATTTGGTGGAAGTCGACCCTCACGATCCGACTACGACGAGCGAACCCGAAGCGCCAATGCAATCGCTGAACCAACTCCCTGTGGTTACCGACCCTGTTGCAATCAAGATCAGAACTTCCTGTACGCGATCAAAGAACGAACAAGAAAAAGAAGGCGAGCAATCTTAATATCACTCGAAGGTGGAGTTCTGAATCACACGAGGACAGCACGTATTTGTGCGTGTTCGGTGTAGCTAAAGCTAGATGTAAAACAAAACTCAAGTGTTCTTGGCGACGGCTAGGGGGTATATGATAGGGGGAGGACGTCCACAGGGGTGCTGGGGTCGTGCTCCAACCCTAGGACGCGTCCCTAATGGACCCAACTTGATACACGGCCCGTGGGCCAAAATAAGGTGTCGCAGCACCTGGACAGAAAAACCTTCGGTCAATGATTTGACGATTGCGGCAGCCTCGGGACAGATATGGACATGAGTCCGGATCCATATGAAAGTAGACTTCATAAGCTTTCCATCAAGTACTTGAACGCCCCAAACGGAGTCCGGACGAAGTCGTGGCGGCCGTTGAAAGTCAGGACTTTTCTGCAGTCCGAATCCAGCGTTTCCAAAACGTGTTGGATTCAATCTCTTTATTTCCTTAGACCAAAAGTGACGTGATAGCCTGGTGTAAAACGTGGGAATACTTTGACTTGGTCCCCAATCGACCTCTTTGGTCCTCCATGCCTTCCATGTGTGTTTAACACGCTTCATGTATTTCATGTCCTCATCATCCTCCCCTTCTTGACGAAAAGCCGTCCTCGGCGTCAATTGTACTTGAAACTGATCCTGCACAACGCAAAGGAGAACGGGGTTGCGAAAACAAAAGAAACCAAATGTATTGGGAGGAGGAGGGTCACCATGCTTCGAATTGTCAAATGTGTCATCTCGCGTAGAACTTTTAGCAAACATGTATGCTTCTTGATCGGCCAACACGTGATATTTTTCAATACGATCCTGCATAAGATTAGTACCAACAAAAGACAAAGCAGGCATAGATAGTAACCAGTAAGGCTCCCCTTCTTTATAGTAAACTTGTTTCATGAAAATAGAACTAGAGGAATGTAAATTAGGATGTGTAGTATGGCTGTCCTCTAATTGATCATAATCTGTCACAACAAAAGGAGTACTCATATCGCAACCAATATAGACTCTTTGTATCATATATTGTCCTTTGTTGTCATATTTGCCAATAACATGATAAGTGTGTTTAGCAAACCAAGGCAAATCAGCATTGTGAAAAAGTTTCTCTTGCAAACAATCTAGATTACACAAATCATCAAATTCAATGTAACCCAAAGTATGTAAAGAAGACAACAATCTTAGTTCATCATTTGCGCTAGCAATATGCATAACATGTTTATTTTCAGTACAAATGGTTGGTTCCAAAACATATAGAACTGAAGCATGATCAACCAATTCATCTTTATCACAAGGAACAACAAGCTCATCATCATGTGACAAAGATTCGTCAAGAGATGGTTCCACTAACAATTGCTCTATGATAGCATGAGGTGTGGAAAAATTCAGCACAGGAGAAGTGGTCTCACCATCCGTGAGTGGAACACCTGTGATCGTGGGCGCTGTAGGTGTGACTGTCCTCTCGCACGGTGTAGTGCTAGGCGTGGATGGCGCAGGGAGAGCAAGATCTACACTGGATGCCGGACTTCGTCCTGCAAAAGAGTTAGTATATGTCGTCGAGCGGCGTCCCTGCACTTCACGTTCAGCTTTGCAAGCACATTCAAGCAATGTGGGCATATCAAAATAATCTTTATAATCAAGTATGTCCTGAATGTCGCGGTTCAAACCACCGCGAAAACGTGCCATAGCAGCGTCATCCGTCTCAAACAAACCACAACGAATCATACCTTTTTGTAGCTCCTGGTAATAGTCCTCAACAGATTGTTGACCTTGCTGAAATTGCTGCATTTGTGTAAGCAAATCTCGGGCATAATATGAAGGTACAAAGCGATGTCGCATAGCAGTTTTTAATTGGGCCCAAGTGGTTGGAATAGCAGTGGGATGTCGTTGTTTATAATCACGCCACCACATTAAAGCAAAAAGAGTAAATGCACTAATAGCAGCTTTAACTTGTGCACTAGCAGGAATATCATGGCATGAAAAATTCTGTTCAACCTCTAATTCCCAATCAAGATATGCAGCAGGATCATATTTGCCATTATAAGATGGAATTTGAAATTTAACCGTAGCAAATGAGTCAATGTGTGGAGGACATACCACACGGCGGGCACAACCGTGGCGATCTCCATCGTCTAGCTCCATGTCACTGTCATAGTCCTTGTGCAACGCCGTGACCGACGTGGACCACGCATCGAATCGTGCCACGATGCCGTTGACGTCTCCTGACATGATTAGCGCAAACACAAAAACAAATCCTAGGACAGGAAAGGTGTGTATGTGTGTGTATGAGGTGCTCACAAAGATGCTGCGATCAAATTCTTATCCGTTCTTACCAAGCAACAGGGGTGAACTGCAAGCAACAAGTAGCACCTGTGAAAGATTGGAGCAGCGATTGCCTGGAGAAACAAAGTCGGCTCGTCGTAGGAATATGTGTAGTTCTGGGTAGGCTGCACTCAAATCAAGGATTAGCACAATCTAACAATAATGCAAAGTTGAATTATAGTGCTAAACACGTAACTATGCTGCTGGAAACAAGTGCCACGCGCTATGGATCGAGCAAAGGTAACAAGGAAGTGGGATGCAGAAACGGAAAATCTCTCGGGCTGCGTTACACTGTGTAAACGACGTTTTTTGGCCTCAAAACCGACCGCATCTGGTACTGAAATTTCGTAAGGTTTCCGGGAAAAAAAGGAACGCTGAAATCGGAGATACGAGCGAAAAGTTATGGCCGTTTTCGTGAAGGTGTTTGAAACTGCCAAAAAGAAACTTCCAAACGAAAACTGAACTGCTGATTCCTTTTTTTATTCTTTCCTTTTTCTTTCTTTTCAAAACTTTCCTTTGTTTTCTTTTTTTTTCTTTCCTTTTTTTCTTTCCTTTTTTTTCTTTCCTTTTCTTTTCTATCTCTTTCCAAACTGCGAACGCGCGGCGGCCGAACCGAGTAGGACTCGGATGAGCGGCGTGGGGTTGTAGTGTTTGTGGTGAAGATGTAGAGCAACGGCGGCGGCGTCGTGTGGTGGTGGCAGCAGCGGCAGGAGGTGGTGGCGGCGGCGGCGGAAGCACAAAGTAACCAGCAACAATTGAACGCGAAGCACACAAACTCAACAATGCAAATTATTGAAAGAGAGTGCAAGGCTAAAAAGGGTGCTGGGACAAGGATCTAACCTGATAATTTTTTGTTTTGGTTTTGTGGACTGTAGGTAAGGAAAACACTCGATAAACTCACCGATCAACCTGGACTTTTGATACCACTTGATAGAGCTGGAGTGCCCGATCTTTCGGTGAGTGGAGGATAATTTTGATTTGGTGGAAGTCGACCCTCACGATCCGACTACGACGAGCGAACCCGAAGCGCCAATGCAATCGCTGAACCAACTCCCTGTGGTTACCGACCCTGTTGCAATCAAGATCAGAACTTCCTGTACGCAATCAAAGAACGAACAAGAAAAAGAAGGCGAGCAATCTTAATATCACTCGAAGGTGGAGTTCTGAATCACACGAGGACAGCACGTATTTGTGCGTGTTCGGTGTAGCTAAAGCTAGATGTAAAACAAAACTCAAGTGTTCTTGGCGACGGCTAGGGGGTATATGATAGGGGGAGGACGTCCACAGGGGTGCTGGGGTCGTGCTCCAACCCTAGGACGCGTCCCTAATGGACCCAACTTGATACACGGCCCGTGGGCCAAAATAAGGTGTCGCAGCACCTGGACAGAAAAACCTTCGGTCAATGATTTGACGATTGCGGCAGCCTCGGGACAGATATGGACATGAGTCCGGATCCATATAAAAGTAGACTTCATAAGCTTTCCATCAAGTACTTGAACGCCCCAAACGGAGTCCGGACGAAGTCGTGGCGGCCGTTGAAAGTCAGGACTTTTCTGCAGTCCGAATCCAGCGTTTCCAAAACGTGTTGGATTCAATCTCTTTATTTCCTTAGACCAAAAGTGACGTGATAGCCCGGTGTAAAACGTGGGAATACTTTGACTTGGTCCCCAATCGACCTCTTTGGTCCTCCATGCCTTCCATGTGTGTTTAACACGCTTCATGTATTTCATGTCCTCATCAGTACGCTACCCCCATGTGCAGAAATTGCTCTACGGAGTTCTCATCTCAGCAAGAAAGCTAAAGCACTACTTCGAGGCCCATCCAATCTCGGTTGTGAGCGAAAATCCTTTAGGGGAAATCCTCCATAACCGAGACGCCAGCGACCGAATCGTCAAGTGGTCAATAGAATTGGCTGCCCACCACATAAACTTTGTCCCGCGTACTGCTATCAAGTCTCAGGTCTTGGCCGACTTCGTAGCAGACTGGACAGAAAACCAAGCTCCGGCTGACGACGAGGTAGTTGAGTACTGGGAGATGTACTTTGATGGCTCCCTCCAGATAAAAGGAGGCGGCGCAGGCGTACTCCTGATCTCTCCAAGTGGACAGGAATTAAAATACGTCCTTCAAATCATGTTCCCAGTATCCAACAACGCAGCCGAGTACGAAGCAGCCTTGCACGGTCTCCGCATTGCATTATCTTTGGGCATCAAACGCCTGATGGTACGTGGGGACTCTGCCCTGGTCATAAACCAGGTAAACAAGGACTGGTCCAGGACCAACGAGAAGATGGACGCATACTGCGAAAAAATCAGGAAGCTGGAAGGGAAATTCTATGGCTTAGAGTTCCATCACGTGGTGCGCGACCATAACAAGGCAGCAGATGAGCTCGCTAAGATGGGGTCCACCCGTGAAGGCGTCCCACCCGGAGTTTTCATACAAGATCTTGTCAAACCATCTATCAAGATAAACCCGGATGGTACTGTTGCGGAGCAACAAGTCGGAGAATCCCCAGAGTCAGCCACATTAGTGGTAGACGAAGCGTTGGACTGGAGGACCCAGATCATCGACTATCTGGACAGCGGCATATTGCCCGCAGAGGTCGCGGAAGACAAAGATCTAAACTCGCTCCACGAACAAATCGTGCGGCGCAGCAAAAGCTACGTCATCATCGGAGACAAGCTGTATCGTCGATCTGGAGCTTCCCAAATCCTCCAAAAGTGCGTAAGTCGCGCTGAGGGTATAGAGCTCTTGACAGACATACATAAAGGAATATGTGGCATATTGCCCGCAGAGGTCGCGGAAGACAAAGATCAGGTTTGGGAGGCAACGGACTTCGCGGAGTAGTGGGCCTAAATGGGCTGAAATATAGCACGACCTTTCGGTTCTGTTACGTTAATAAATTTGTGGGTTCCTGAGCTAGGGTTCAGGGGCAGAAACCATTCGGTCGTGAGGCTAAAATTAGTCGACGACCAGACTTGATTTTGCAATTAATATTGCATCCTTGCAATTGATTTTTACGTAAGGCATGCGATACTATCGTTAAATTGACTCAGGAATCTGGGTCAAATGCTGACAAGTATAAATCTTGCGAGAAGATGGCTTACCATATGGTCAAGCTGAGTCGTGGGACACGACTCGGAGGTCATGCCGAGTTTAAAGAACTTGAGGACAAAATCCTTATAAAGGGGAAACAAAAAAGCCCCTGAAGGAAAAGATTATCTAAAATCAATGTCCAGAGGCATGGGGGCTGAAAAAATCAGTCGGAATTCATGGCTTTCAGAGTCTTGACACGATCATGCTGAGTCGTAACAAGACTCGGGGGCTACACCCAATGGGTGCACCTGGAGGTGCACACCATTGATGGATTAAGTTTAAAAAGAGATTCATGATATTTTATTTTTGACCCTCGACCAGAATATTCTATTCTGCTCAAGGCTCGGGGGCTACACCCAATGGGTGCACCTGGAGGTGCACACCATTGAAGATCAAGATACAGATGAATAAAAGTTGAAGACCTTTGGCCAATTTCATACTAAAATTGCCCAAAGCCCGGGGGCTAAGTGTATTCACTTCGCTATCGCGTCGTGAAGAAGAGCACTCCTTCCCCTCACTATGACTATAATTGAAGAATTGTTTTCAGGGACGTCTGAGCATGTATTCGGATCTTCCTCGAAACCACTCGGATCTTCTTCGAAACCACTCGGAAGAGGTCCTGGACAACTTGGGAGCACTCGGATCGTGCAAAAAGAGACAGATTAATTACAGCCATCGATCGGTCAAGAAGTGCTCGGGGGCTACTGTGGGGGATATAGTACCCGGGTACCTCACGAGCAAGCTTGGCAGCCCACCAAAAGGGGGCGGCCCAACCCATCGTTCTGGACCTGAAGACGTGCGGGACAAGTCGGCGCACGGAGGAAGGATCTGGAAGGAAAAGTCCTAGTTGGAATAGGAATTATTGTAAAAAAGGAAAGGATTCTTAGAGATAGGATCGGATACAAACCGACTTGTAACCCTGCCCCCCAATATATAAGGCGGGCAGGGACCCCCTCCAAAACAACTCGAACCACATCTGAACACATCGCAATTCACAATCCACGCAATACAACACCCCAAAACAGGACGTAGGGTATTACGTCGTGTCGACGGCCCGAACCTGTATAAACCCCTGTGTCTGTCCATCCTAACCATCTTGCTTCCGATCTTTGCGATCTTCCCTGCATTACAAATAACTTCCGTGGGCTACCCCGTGGAAGACTGCCGGAGATAATATCACCGACACGGGGGAAATTTGCCGCGTCTCGTCCAATTTGGGGTGGGTCTCCGCAGGGCTCCACCCTCACAGGAAAAATTGTCATCTTAGTGGCACGAGGCGGGCGATTAGGTCATGTCCGTACGTCGTGCCATGTTTGGGCTGCTTTTTTTCGGTAATCCGAGAGGTTTCATTCATTCATAAATAATCTACTGTCTCGGGTCGCCAAAGCTTCCGCCACCAGAGCATCTTCAACTTGCCCTTGCCAGTTTGCATGCGCAGCTTGCACCTGTGACGACCCGAATTTTCGTAATCGAGAATCCGAATCTCTGTACCCTTGTGATAGTCCCTGGATCAGTAGCTATCACGTACAGAACTCATCTCAGCATAATATCATAGTCATACAAAGAATTTAGATTACATAGAAGAGATTTACATCCATACCATTATGGAAATACGAATAAAGTACAAGCCCGTCGGGCTAAGCGACAAGCGGAAATCCTGCATAGCGGTAGCTATGCTTCAAGTCTTCATCTTCGATCAACACCATAGGCAACTCGAGCGAAGCACACAACCCTTCATCAAGCATCGGACTTGTAATCCAGTTCTAACCTGCGTGCTCACAAACTATCCCCAAGGAATGGGATAGGTTCACGTCACCATCTGTATGCAAGCTTTAAGTGGCCAATATTCTAAAGGTATAAAAGTAGTTCGAGGAAAGGCATAGGTTTCCTATGCGATAGCAGCAATAATAATCAAGGTATCATCTCCACAAACCATCCCAAATCGCACCTCACATCACATCACCTTCTCCACACTCGTCTAAGTCGATGTGAGAGCTCCCTCCCCTCGCACCTCACCAACTACGACCGGATCCTGAAAGAAAAGGGAGCAAACTTTCCTTCTCTCCGTTCGTAGCTGCGAACCTTAATCACTCTCAAATCTGGCTAGAAATAGGGAGAGGTAGAAGATCCCAAATACGAGAGGTAACAGTGCAATGGGCAATGTCCATACCGAGGACGCGGATATACGTATAGATTCTAGACTCTGCAGAGCTTGTACAATTGGACCCGCTCGGGCTGCGATCGGTAGCGAACCAACCTGAGACACAACCCACAACACAGACCCTAACCGCAACGATGCCCGCCTGCCCTTCCTGTCTTGATCCATCGGCTCGCAATCCAATGCTTCGGAAGCTGTGTCGAACTCTCCCTCGGGGGCCAGTCGGGGCTATAGTCCATCGGGGAAACGGTCTCTCCCATTCCCATACACCATCCACCTTATCTTCTCGCAGTGCAGGCATCGCGCTAGATAGGCTGGCTGGAACCCGTTCATATGGGTAAGCGGTAAGTACGTGGGGCCCAAAGAGTGGTTACCCCACTCGGTTTCAGACCAGGGCAAGCGTCATCGTCCAAAAGGCGTATACCCCGCAGAGGAACGCAGATCACAGTACCCACTATAGGTACCGCCGCCAACTCCTATGCTCCTATTGTTGGCGGTCGATATCCATGACTTTTACCACCAACATTTCTCCAGATTTCATGCTCATATAGTGATAATCATGCTAATATCATTTATACTAATGAGTTCCACGAGTTTTGTGCACCAATATATTTTGCAAGGAAATACATATAGTAGGGTGCATAAATATCAACATTGGTGAAGCCATACAAGTGAAAGTTCATCTCGAGACAAAGGAGACTTGGACATGGTGCAAAAGTGACCCCAATCACATAATTGACAGCACCATGTCGAAGAGCTTTCTGAGATGATCGAAATGGATATTTGGATGACCCAATTCGGAGTCCGGACAAGAAAGTTACGCGTCCGAGAAGATCGCCGGCCGAACCCTGCCAGGCCGGTCGGCCTGACTTAGGGCGATCGGCCTGGAAAAGCTTGTTGGCACTCCTTAGCCTAACGAATCTGCAAGCGCACGGAGACCGCTGTAGCCTTTCACCAGGGGAGTAAAAACCTGGATGTCAAATCCAAGGAACGGTAGACGCGACTAGTCTAGAATTTTCCTAACTGGACCCACTAGGGGAGAAAAGGGTAAAGGGTTTAGAGAGCTTAACCTTAGTTAGCCACTCATTACTCTAGACAACCTATCTTAATCTAACTTGATCTGCTTCGACGGCTAGAACGGGAAGAACTCAGAACGGGGTGAGAGAGGGGTTCTTTCGGGCTTAGCACTACTATTATGAGTACACCTGAACGCGGTGGAATATAAAGGACGGACAGGACAGTCACCACCTGCCGCCTACCACTGCTGTTCCGTGGGGTGCAATACAACCTGAGGTGGCTAGCCAGCACAGGCACCACGCCTAAGCTTTCAGCCATTGACCTCCACCCAACGCGAAGGGCTATAGAGGAAACCCCAAACAAGAGTCTCTGTCACTCGCGTAGACTCAGGTACCCGCAGATCATAGATAGACAAGATAGGTTGTTGATAGTAAAGAGTAAACTAACGAGATACTAAGGCAAGAGACCGAGGAACTTACTGAAGGTATCTCTGAAGCTTTATTCCTCGGGGACGGAAGAATGTTGAGGGAAGGCCGAGATGACTCCCGAACTCCCTCTACAGGCTTGGCTGTCACCCAAGCACTCACCCACTACTCTCCCTACTCTACTCTAAGATAGTGGACTACATCTTGAGCCTTCTCTTCTCTCCATTGGATGGTGTCTCTTGAGTATGGGTGAAGGGCGTCTTTTATAGCCTTACAAGGGTGGAATCCTGCGTAATTGTCACGCCATCATCTTGCTTAGCATCCATGCGAAAGGGGAGGCGTAACGGCCATGGAAGTAGGCCGGCCGGCCTCATCAAGGTCGTTCGGCCTGGGTTGGTCGCCATCTGGCACCGCCTTTCTTGTGGACGCTCCTGATGCTGTCCTGATGACGGTTGTGGTGGCGTTCACCTCAAGCTCGACAGTTGGGGGCCGACCGGCCTAGGGGAGGCCGTTCGGCCTGGCCCTGGCGCCTTTCGGCCCTCCGTTGCACCGACTCGCTCATCCACAGTTGCATGTTGTCCCTTGAGGCGGTTTTGGTTGCATTGAGTTGAAGTTGTCCGAGAATCCTAGGTAGGTGGACCTTCCAATCCATGGCCTAGGCCTTTCGGTCTTAACTTCATTTATTCTTGTCAATTCTTGCTTGGGGGTCCATTGGTGACCTCCTAGGGTCCTTGTGCAAAGTTTGGAGCATTTTGGGGACGATTGTAGGCCTGTCGGCCTTGTCCAGTCCGATCGGCCTAAGTCAGGCCGACCGACCTGGCAGGATTCTGCCGGCGATCTTTCCGGACGCGTAACTTTCTCGTCCGGACTCCGAATTGGGTCATCCAAATATCCATTTCGATCATCTCGGAAAGCTCTTCGACATGGTGCTGTAAAATATGTGATTGGGTCACTTTTGCACCATGTCCAAGTCTCCTTTGTCTCGAGATGAACTTTCACTTGTATGGCTTCACCAATGTTGATATTTATGCACCATTGTTGGCACTCCTTAGCCTAACTAAAAATCTGCAAGCGCACGGAGTACGATGTAGCCTTTCAACAGGGGAGTAAGAACCTGGATATCGAATCCAAGGAACGGTAGACGCAACTAGCCTAGGACTTTTCTAACTGGACCCACCAGGGAGCACAAGGTAAACGGGCAGAGAGCTTGACTTTAGTTAGCTACTCGTTACCCCAAACAAACTATCTATATCTAATCTGATCTGCTTCGATGGCTAAAACGGGAAAAACTCAGAACGGGGTGAGAGAGGGGTTCTTTCGGGCTCAGCACTACTGTTATGAGTACACCCGAACGTGGTGGAGTACAAAGGACGGACAGGGCTGTCACCACCTGCCGCCTACCACTGCAGTTCCATGGGGTGCAACACAACCTGAGGTGACTAGCCAGCACAGGCACCATGCCTAAGCTTTCAGTCACTGACCTCCACCCAACACGAAGGGCTATAGAGGAAACCCCAAACAAGAGTCGCTGTCACTCGCGCAGACTCAGGTACCCGCAGATCGAATAAATAAGATAAC
Source organism: Urochloa ruziziensis (assembly GCA_015476505.1). Taxonomy (NCBI): domain Eukaryota; kingdom Viridiplantae; phylum Streptophyta; class Magnoliopsida; order Poales; family Poaceae; genus Urochloa; species Urochloa ruziziensis. Next base: position 3,448,750 of record CM027126.1, on the reverse strand, counting down.
TTGCTGAAAGTAAGTTGTAAACTAGCGAGGTACTAAAGACAAGGGACCGAGGACTTACTGAAGATAACTCTTGAATATATTCCTCGGGGGTGGAAATGTTGAGATGAGACTGAGGAAGAAATCCCGGACTCTCTCTACAAAGCTCGGCTGTCACCCGAGCAACTCACCCACTCTCTCCCTACTCTAACTCTAAAGATGAGAGCAAAATCACTAAGCTACTCTTCTCTCCTTTGGATGGTGTGTCTTCTCAAGGTGGAAGGGGGTCCCTTTTATAGTCTTCAAGGGCGGTTGCCGGTGTCAAGCTTAAGCTAAGCTTCTGCTTAACTGCCACGCGAAGGGGGCACGTGGCGGCCTCTGGGGGAGGCCGGCCGGCCTAGGCCAGGCTGATCGGCCTGGTCTGGCTACCCCGTGGCACCGCCTTCTTCAGGGACGCTCTGGATTGATCCCTAAGGTCGGTAACGGTTGCTTTTGATCAAAGCAGTCCGAGAATCCAAGGTTAGTGGTCCCTTCAATCCATGCAAGTGTAGCTTAGGCCTTTCGGGTCCTTGGATCAAACCGACGTTGATCGCACATCTCAGGATCATTGGTGTTGTATTTGGGATCCCCTGGATCAGTGACATGGCAAGGGGCCACAAAAGGGGGCCGGCCGGCCTGGCCTTGTGCCCAAAGTGGCTCCTCTTTTGCTTGATTGCTCCTGCACTCACAAATTATACAAAACTTGTGGAACTCATTAGAAATAACCAATTTTACTTTGTTGTGAGCAAGTTGAGCCTGATATGTGACGGAATGTTGGTGGCGAAATCGTATCGTAACGACCACCAACACGCCCCCTACCTGAACTTTGCTAGTCCCTTAGCAAAGAGTGAATTAAAACACCAGGACTTAGCAAGATCAGGGTCATGAATTCAAGGTATACACAAGTCATATCTCTGAGTTTTCTTTCATACCTTGGATTCCGGTGGCTAACACCCTCATCTTCATCAATTGAGTCTTAGAACAACTCATTGATTGGTCGAACACTTCTTCCTCATGGTATTTGGAGTTTTTGATAATTTTTATAAAGAAAGCGAGGCATACCCTTGTTATTTCTCAACATCTCTCGATCACTCATAGTGTTTGGATCTCACCTTGGCCTAGAATCAAGCCTCCTATATCTATGTTATAAGGTGGAGCTTTTGAGATGTTGCTCACTCTTCTTTATTTGTTTTGCAAGATCGAAAAGCTTGTCTAATCATTCATACCACTCATAAATCTTGGCCAAGTGCAAGTGTATTTAGGCGCTTAAGTCCTCATCTTAGCATCTTTCATCTTTCCCCTTTCTCTTTCTCTTTTTTTTACTGAAAATAAGGAGTGTATCATTCCCTTCTTCATTTTCTTCTTTCTTCCTTCTTCTCTTTTTTTTCAGGGGGATGAAGAGCTTTTGATAACTTGGACTTTTATTGATGCTCGTGTACGTGGATGGCCATGATGAATAAGATAGCATGAACGTGAAGGCAAGAAATTCGAGCAAGCTCAAAATTTAGAAGGTAGCTATGTGGAAGCTTCAACTTGAATTTGTTATATGGCTTTGGATAGGACATTTCAAGTTGATGATAACAAGGGTTGCCTTAAGTTTTATTTTCAAAAACAATCTCCAAAACCTCGAATTGGAAGGTTCAACTTCTCAAATCATCATATTATAAGAATCAATTAATGAGAATTAGGCAATCCTATTAAAGTTCCAAGGCAATGAAATACTCTCTCAGGAAATATCACAAGTATATCCAAGGTGTCATGCGCAGGGGTTCACTTTCATGAATTTTGATCAAGTTTTAAAAAATTATTTAGCCAAGAATTTTATATGGGTCAAAATCATGAAAGGATCAAATATAGGGGTTGCAAACCATGTCCTGGAGTCGAGCCGGCGAAGTTGGCCACAGGCCCAGGCCGATCGGCCCAGTATAGGCCGGCCGGCCTGGCCTTGTTGCCAGGCATCCCGGTTCAGGTTCCTCGTGTATGTGATTCGCGAGATTACACAGCGGGCACGGGATCTCCTCGAGCGGCAGCAGCATGGGGCCGGCCGGCCTGGCATTGTGCCAGTTCGTGTCCCGCCTTGGCCAGTGACCAGTAAACATCCTGTACATCTAAGTTTCTGTGTGCTTCACTGGAAGTTTAGTCCGAGGGGTTGGTTGGCACACAAGTGTGCACCAACCATTCATATATATTTTTTTATATGAGTCACTTCTTTCAAATAAATAAATTTATTTTATTCAAATCAAGGGAAACAAACATGGGGGTGCTGAATACAAAGAAAATTTGAAGGGAAAAAATCAAAGGGAAATTAAACTAACCACCCAAAACTAAACTAATTCTAGCCTATCTACTCCTCCTTTGGGCGATAGAGGTGTTCATTGCCTGTGGCCTTCGCAAGGTGCTTGATCTTAGAGGCCATTGCCTTACGGAGAACCTCAATCTTGTCGTCGGCCTCCATCTGCCCAATCACCGCCTCCGCCACGCGCTCGTACATATTGTTGACCTTGAGCTGCAGCGCGGCGAGCTTCCTCCTCAGCTCCTCCACGTCCTCCTCCTCCTCTTCCTCAGACCACTCCATCTGCCCGGGAGGTCCTTGGATCGAAGGGGGCATCATGAAGCGCTTCCTTCCCTCATCGGGCTTCTTAGGGGCTAAGAAGAGCCCCTTCCCGATGCCTGGCCCTTCCCGGCGTGGAGGGCTAGGACTTCCCGGAGTGTACTGCGGCGAGTACTCCGGCGAGGTGGAGATGAACAGCGGCACGATCTCCTTCTTGGACGGGGAGGCGACGAGGCGCTTCCGATGGCCTTCTTTGGAGACAAAAGTCCCGTAGTTGGCCTTTGGGGCGTCTTCGGCAGTGAACTCCCCTGGCCCTCCTCCTTGGGGTCAAGGAGGGAGGCTCTGCCCAAAGGCAAGCCAGAGAGGCGACGAGGGGAGGCCGGTCGGCCTGCCATAGGCCGATCGGCCTGGGCAAAGGGCCGCCGGGCCTCCGGCTGCGCGACGACGGCTTCGATGAACGCCGCCCTCTCGATGATCCTGACGCTGCTGGTGTTGGAGGAGCTGGGCGTCCCTTTCAAGGACTTGGACAGAGAATGGCTGCCTTGGGAGACCGAGTTGGAATCTTGGTGGCTGGACTGAGAGGCCATGGCACGAATTCTCAAAAGGGGAGAGTTTCTGGAGAAGGAAGGCTCGAGAGTTCTGAGGGAGAAGAAGAGAGGAGGGCCTTTCGATTTAAAACGACGCTCCTCTTTTCAAAATCCCACAAATTCTCGGAAAGGATGACAGGGAGACTAATTCAAACAAGGAGCGTCCCGAGACGAGCCCGGGTTGGGCCGATCGGCCTGGAGGAGGACGGCCGGCCTGGCCCTGTCCCTAGGGCTTCTGAAAATTTTTGTGTTTGCTCCATTTGCTCTTCTTCCAGAAATTCTTTAGGATTTGGCTAGAAAAAGTTTAAGGAAAAAGAAAATAAAATAGAAAAGGAAATCTATCCTAGATAAGGGTCATTTTTAGGTCCTGCCCGGACCTGGACTAGGTAACTCGGTTAGCTCGTAGACGTCCATCTCCTTGAGCTCCGGCATTTCGGATTCGAGAAATATTTTCAATCTTTGGCCATTGGCCTTGAAAGTATTTCCGTCATTATCCTGGAGGGTTATCGCGCCATGATCGGCGGCATCTAAGACTTTAAAAGGACCTTCCCACTTACTACTAAGCTTACCATGACCAAACAAATGAATACGGGAGTTAAAGAGCAATACCAGATCTCCTGTTTTGAAATGCTTGATCTTGATGCGCTTGTCATGCCATCTCTTTGTTCTTTCTTTATAAAGCTTGGCGTTGTGGTAGGCCTTCTCCCTCCATTCATCCAGTTCAGCCAATTGCATTCTTCTTTTGAGTTCGGCTGTCTGGAGATCCATATTCCACCTCTTGATCGCCCAATGGGATTTGAATTCGAGCTCAACTGGTAAGTGGCATGTCTTCCAGTTGGTAGGGAGTCATCCCTATCGGTGTCTTGAATGCTGTTCTATATGCCCATAGCGCTTCTGGTAGCTTTCACTTCCACCCTGTTCCCATTGCATTGACCGTCTTTTGCAGAATGTTCTTGATTTGTTTGTTTGATGTTTCTGCTTGCCCACTGGTCTGGGGGTGATAGGGTGTAGCCACTCGACGGTTCACTCCTAAGTCGCTTAGGCACTTCCGGAACGTCTTGTCGATGAAGTGTGATCCTCCATCACTGATCACGACTCAGGGTACTCCAAAATGGGGAAAGATGACTTCTTCGAACATCTTTCTTGAATTCTTTGAGTCGGCTGCCGTGCACGGTAGTGCCTCCACCCATTTGGAAACATAGTCGACTACCACCAGGATATATTCACACTGCTCGGATGCAGGGAAAGGACCTATAAAGTCTATTCCCCACACGTCGAAGATCTCCAACTGGAGGTTATTTTGCAGTGGCATAGCATCACGGGCGTTGATATTCTCGTGTTTCTGACACCTGGCACATCTCCGTACGAATTCCTTGGCGTCTCCATAGCCAAAAGAATCCACTTTGCCAGACCTTTGCATGGGTTCGGAAAATTCCGTAGTGTCCTCTGTACGGTGATGAATGGCATCGATCAAGGATCTTATGTGTTTCCTCGTGAGGGATGCATCGTCGGAGTAATCCGTCAGCACATACCTTGAACAGATATGGGTCATCCCATATGTGAAATCTGCTGAGGTAGATTAGCTTCTTCTTGTCTTCTCCTTGAGGCACATACCCAGTCACCATGAAGTTTACCAAATTTGTGTACCATGGACTGGATGTGGTGACCTTGAGGAGAGTATCATCTCTGAGATAATCATTGATCGGAAGATCCGACCCTTGAACTTGCATTCTTGAGAGATGATCTGCCACACAGTTATCAGTCCCCTTCTTGTCTCGTATTTCTAAATCAAACTCTTGAAGGAGCAAAATCCAACAGATGAGTCATGGCTTAGCATCTTTCTTCGTCAAGAGGTACTTCAGTGCAGCATGGTATGTGTATACTATCACTTTGGCACCAACCAAGTAAGATCTGAGCTTGTCCATGGCTAACACCACTGCCAGGAGTTCCTTCTCCGTTGTTGCGTAGTTCAACTGAGCTCCGGTCAATGTCTTGCTTGCATAAGATATAGCGTGATGCTGTTTATCCTTGCATTGACCGAGCACTACCCCGAATGCATAGTCGCTAGCGTCGCACATGATCTCGAATGGAAGATTCCAATCGGGCGGTTGTATGATGGGAGCTGAGATAAGTGCCTTCTTGAGGGTGTAGAAGGCGAGAAGGCAATCATCGTCGAAGTTGAAGGGTACTTCTTTAGCCAGAAGGCTTGTAAGAGGTCTGGCTACCCGAGAGAAATCTTTGATGAATCTTCGGTAGAAGCCAGCGTGGCCCAGAAAGCTTTGCACACCCTTGACATTCGTCGGGGGATGGTAGTTGCTCAATAACATCTATTTTTGCCTTGTCAACTTCTATTCCTCTTTCTGACACCTTGTGTCCCAGCACAATTCCTTCTCTGACCATGAAGTGGCAGTTCTCCCAATTTAGGATGAGGTGATGTTCTTTGCACCTCTCGAGGACCCTTTCCAAGTGCTCGAGACAGTTGTCGAAGGTTTTACCATAGACGGTAAAGTCGTCCATGAATACTTCCATGATCTTCTCGATCAGGTCAGAGAATATCGCCATCATACACCGCTGAAATGAAGCAGGTGCGTTGCATAGGCCGAAAGACATCCGCCGATAGGCGAACGTTCTGTAGGGGCAGGTGAAGGTAGTCTTGCTCTGGTCAACGGGGTGGATAGGAATTTGATGATAACCAGAGTATCCGTCAAGGAAGCAGAAAAATGAGTGGTTTGCCAGCCGCTCAAGCATCTCGTCGATGAAGGGGAGAGGGAAGTGATCTTTACGGGTAGCTTTGTTAAGCTTCCTGTAATCGATACACATCCTCCATCCAGTAACGGTCCTCTGAGGAATAAGCTCGTTCTTCTCGTTCTGGATAACTGTCATTCCACCCTTCTTCGGCACAACCTGAACTGGGCTGACCCATTCACTGTCTTGCACAGGGTAGATTATACCCGCGTGCAGAAGCTTCAACACTTCTTTCCTGACTACCTCCCTCATCGCATCATTCAGCCGTCTTTGATGTTCTCTAGATGGCGTATGGTCCGGCTCCATAGGTATGCGATGGGTGCATAAACTGGGGTTGATCCCCTTCAAGTCCTGTAGAGAATACCCGAAGACAGACCGGTGTTTCTCTAGGACTGTGATAAGCTGCCGAGTCTCATTCTCTGTCAGTTTGTCACTGATGACGACTGGCGAGCGTCGGTCGTTGTGGAGGAAAGTGTATCTGAGTCCAGGAGGCAGCGGCTTCAACTCAGGAGGGGGGTGTTGTGGCTTTTCATCCTCACTGAGTTTCATAAAGCCGTCCGTTTTTGCCTCTCGGATGAAGTGGTTAGCATCTTCAGCCTGTGATGACTGAGCTTGCTCTTCTTGAGCCGAGCTAACTGCTTCTTCCACAGGGTCTATCTCGGATCGGGCCTCTGCGATGGTGTTAACTGCTCGCACAAGGCTGACTGGGATGATCTCTTTACCAACCTTGAACTGTATCATTGCTCGATCATGGTTCGGGTTGGCAAGGTGCTCTATTGGCTGTCCAATCGGGAAGAAGTCGTCACCTCTAGGGACATCGAAAATGTGGAAGTCTAGGAAAATCCTGTTGCGTCCCATGTGTATGGGCACAACACGGATGATTCCTTTGCATTCCATCATTTGGCCGCCGATCCACTTGAGGTACTTACAGGAGAAGGACCGAGGTTCATCTGGTTGCACTCGTGCTGCGAATGCACTTGATATAATATTACTCCCGACCTTTGGATCGTAGGCAACTTCCTGAGTGTCAGTTCCCTCAATAGCGCAATGGAGTAATCTGAAGTTGCGGGTGGTTCGGATGATATCTTCACAACTTTCAATTTCCTCCGTCCATTCCTTGCTCATGATCGCAGATAAACCCTCGATCTGCGGTACAGCTTCTGGAATGAACGCCTTAGACCTTGAACTTGCGCACACTTGTTCCATGGGCATACGTGATGTATTGCCTATCTCCAAGTACTCTTCTTCTGTAAAGAGCTCGGGAATGAAGTGCGGCAAATCGTCAAGAATAGTTTCTTGGTCTGAGGACTTGTGGTGTTCGAGCACTTCCTCTATGATCGGAGGAGGCGGATCGAATGTGAGGGCGAGGAGTGGCTGTTTGTCTGTGGGGGTTGTTGGTGGTGTTGGTGGGTCATCGAAAATGCCAGTGTACTCGGTAGAGTTGAGAACTTTTTCCAAGATCTCTCGTACCTCATCCACTGTCTTGTATAGCACTGACCCTGCGGAAGTGATGTTCAAGAACTGTGCACTTTCCGGCTTCAATCCACCAACAAAATGCTGCATAAGCATTTCCTCTGGAATGTTATGCGGTGGCCCTGAGTTGGCCAATTTTATGAACCGCTCCCACGTGGCTCCAAGTGACTCATCGCCTTGCTGATATGTCATCAGCTCAACTCTGAGCTTCAAGATCTTGGAGACAGGTTAAAAGAATAGACAAAACTCGTCCTTCAATTTGATCCAGTCTCCGCTAAATCTCCTTACAGTCCGGTCATACCAAGATTTTGCATTTCCCATCAGAGAAAATGGGAAAAGTTTCCATCGTATGGTGTCTTGGTTGACGCCGGGTATAATAAGAAGAGAGCAATTCTCTTCAAAAACCTGCAAGTGAGCATAGGGACTTTCATCTTCCGTTCCACCGAAAGACTGTGCACGAACCATGGCAACGAGACTGGGACGGATCTCGATGCCATGAGGTGGTATGGGGTGGCAAGATGAAGGCGGTTCCAAATACTCGCTAGATGGAACCGTTGGATAACTAGGAGAAAACTCCATGTGGTAGATGGTTATGGGGGTAAAGTGTACGGCTAAAAAGATCCTACATTAGTGTTGCTACCGGTCCTCGGCAACGGCGCCAGAAAATCTTGTTGGCACTCCTTAGCCTAACTAAAAATCCGCAAGCGCACGGAGTACGATGTAGCCTTTCACCAGGGGAGTAAGAACCTGGATATCGAATCCAAGGAACGGTAGACGCAACTAGCCTAGGACTTTTCTAACCTGGACCCACCAGGGAGCACAAGGTAAATGGGCAGAGAGCTTGACTTTAGTTAGCTACTCGTTACCCCAAACAAACTATCTATATCTAATCTGATCTGCTTCGACGGCTAGAACGGGAAGAACTCAGAACGGGGTGAGAGAGGGGTTCTTCCGGGCTCAGCACTACTGTTATGAGTACACCCGAACGTGGTAGAGTACAAAGGACGGACAGGGCTGTCACCACCTGCCGCCTACCACTGCAGTTCCGTGGGGTGCAACACAACCTGAGGTGACTAGGCAGCACAGGCGCCACGCCTAAGCTTTCAGTCACTGACCTCCACCCAACGCGAAGGGCTATAGAGGAAACCCCAAACAAGAGTCGCTGTCACTCACGCAGACTCAGGTACCCGCAGATCGAATAAATAAGATAACTTGCTAAAAGTAAGTTGTAAACTAGCGAGGTACTAAATACAAGGGACCGAGGACTTACTGAAGATAACTCGTGAATATATTCCTCGGGGGCGGAAATGTTGAGACGAGACCGAGAATGAAATCCCGGACTCTCTCTACAAAGCTCGACTGTCACCTGAGCAACTCACCCACTCTCTCCCTACTCTAACTCTAAAGATGAGAGCAAAATCACTAAGCTACTCTTCTCTCCTTTGGATGGTGTGTCTTCTCAAGGTGGAAGGGGTTCCCTTTTATAGTCTTCAAGGGTGGTTGCTGGCGTGAAGCTTAAGCTAAGCTTCTGCTTAACTGCCACGCGAAGGGGGGGGCATGTGGCGGCCTCTGGGGGAGGCCGGCCGGCCTAGGCCAGGCTGATCGGCCTGGTCTGGCTGCCCCGTGGCACCGCCTTCTTCAAGGACGCTCTGGATTGATCCCTGAGGTCGGTAACGGTTGCTTTTGATCAAAGCTGTCCGAGAATCCAAGGTTAGTGGGCCCTTCATTCCATGCAAGTGTAGCTTAGGCCTTTCGGGCCCTTGGATCAAACCGACGTTGATCGCACGTCTCAGGATCATTGGTGTTGTATTTGGGATCCCCTAGATCAGTGATGTGGCAAGGTGCCACAGAAGGGGGCCGGTCGGCCTATGCTAGGCCGGCCGGCCTGGCCTTGTGCCCAAAGTGGCTCCTCTTTTGCTTGATTGCTCCTGCACTCACAAATTATACAAAACTTGTGGAACTCATTAGAAATAACTAATTTTACTTTGTTGTGAGCAAGTTGAGCCTGATATGTGACGGAATGTTGGTAGCGAAATCGTATCGTAACGACCACCAACAACCATACTATCTGTATTTCCTTGCAAAACATATTGGTGCACAAAACCCGTGGAACTCATTAGTATAAATGATATTAGCATGATTATGACTATATGAGCATAAAATCTGGAGAAATGTTGGCGGTAAAAGTCATGGATATCGACCGCCAACATGCCCCCACACCTAGACTTTGCTCGTCCCTAGCAAAGGGTTGAGTTAGATCTAGAGGATCAAGCAAAGCTTAGGGTCATGAAATCAAAAGTATGCATAAGAATTATTTCAAAGCTTTTCCTCATACCTTGGATTCCAGGTGGCTAATACCTTCACTTTCACCTATTGAACCTCACAATAAATCAATGGAGAGCCTGATTCCTCCTTCTCGGTACTTGGAGATTTTGTATTTTTTTCCAAATATGGAGGCATACTTCTCATTCTCTCAAGCCACTCAGTCGCTCAAAGTGTTTGATCCTCACTAAGGCTTTTCAAATAGCCTCACCTACCTCTACAAGGTTATATGTGGGGCTCAAGGTAGGGATCGATAGAAATGCTTATCTCTTCCATCTATGTTGCGAGCTCAAATAACTTGTCTCTGAGAGATCATGTCAACCATGTACTTTGGTCAAGTGCAAGTGTATGTGGATGATGAATGATGAATGTCCTTGAGTGGTATTTGATTCTAGCTTCTTCCATCTTTCCCCTTCTCTTTTTTTTTTGCTCGAGTAGGACCTCCCACTCATCATTCTTTTTTTTCTTCTTTTTTTCAGGGGGATGAAGAGCTGCTTGAGAACCACTTTTGATGGACTTTTATTCTATGATGGACTTTATTTGATGAAACGAGTACGTGAATGACCAAAGTGCTAGGAAGAACATGCATGTCTCAGAAGGCACGATGTTTGATCAAGCTCAAAATGTACAAGACAGCTATGTGGAGTTTCAAAACTGTGTCATGTATAATATGGCTCTAGATAATACTTGGCAAAGTTGAGCATGAATGAGAGTTGCCTCAAAAAAAAATTTTCATTTTCAAAATGAAATTCTCCAAGACTTTGAATTAGAAAAGAACAAGCCTCTCATGTCATTATATCATAAGAGTCAATAAGCGAAAGATCAAGTGATCCTATCATAAAGTTCCAAAGGCACATCGGTACTTGCAAAGGAAATAAAGCTTATGCACCTTTGATAAACATGTAGGATTTTCATCTCTTTCTAGGTGTTTCAAATTTTAATTGTCATGAACTCATGCTCGCATTTGAATTAAAACCAAGAAAGGAAACGGGAGAAAGGGTTTCAAACCTCCGTGCGTAGTTGAATCTCAGCAGATGGCTGCCATGTGGTTATTTGGGCACAGGTGAAGACTGCTCATTGATGTGTTGCTCGTCCTGTATTCTGCGCATTTATTGTAGAGTTAGAGCAGGGGTGTGGTTGGCACTTAAGTGTGCACCAACCACTCAAGGCATGGTAGAACAAAACAACTTGGAAATATGGAGTTGCTGCTAGAAAAACAAACTTTGGAAAATCGAAATGAAAAGGAAAATTTCAGCACCCAAACCTATACTTGGATAATGGCACATTTTAGGTCTGGCCATGACCATGGACTATGGTTGTGACTCGGATACTCGTTGCAGTCCATAACTTCAATTTCTGGGATGTCGGGCTCGAGGAATATTTTCAACTGAAAACATCCCTTTCATCCTCGAGGAGAAGCATAAAGGAAAACCTTCCTTCTCCATCCTCCAATTCAGCCATTTGATTTCATCATTTTGACCCTGGCTGATTGGGGGTCTCTGTTTCACCTTTTTGATCTCCTAATGGGAATGATGTTCTGTGTGCACAAAGTGTCTCAGGTGATTGCCCTTCCATCCCTTCTCCATGTCAGATTGTTCATGATATCCTGTCGATGTTTCTGATTGACTATCTGAGGATGGTGCGGATTTGTGACCCGGTGATTTCTCTCCAACCCGCTGATGCACTTCTAAGGATGGAGTGTGAGTCTCCATATCCTTACCACAATATGAAGTGCTTCAACCAATATGGATGTCTAATCCATGATCATCAAGATGCTCGTCAGTCGAGTCAACTGAAATAGACTCAATGAGTATAGCATCATGGGCTCCACAAAGACTCTTAGCGTGTTGTGCTTTGGTTAGCCAGGTGATCAGTCTGTCTAACCTTAGCACAAGGTTTGTACGGAAAAAATCCGTAGTCATCCTATATGAGGAGTTCATTCTCTATGAGAGAAGCGGAAACACGCAACGAGTGTCCTCAACGGTGAGCGCGATACGCAAGACACGCCGTCGAAGGACTTGGAGTCTTGCCGGTCTCATCACATGGTGGTTGTAGCGGTGGAGTAAACAATATGATAGAAATCCCTTTGGTGGAATCTGGTAAGGTGAATGAATTCCTTCTCTCTGAGGGTGTAAATCCAAATCTGTAAAATGACCCTTGAGAGAGTATCATCTCATATGATTACTCTTATATCCTTGGAGATGATATGCCACTCATTTCCTTGCTCTCTTCCTTTGTTTCTTGATTTATGAATTCTTGAAGGAGCAACAATCCAACGGATGAGTTGTGGCTTGTCATCCTTCTTGGTCAGGAGATGCCTTGGTGTAGCATGGTCCATGCGTGCTATAACTTTGACATCGACCAAGTAGGGTCTGAACTTGTCAATGGCAAAAACCATTATAGACAGTTCCTTCTCCATTGTTGTTGAACTCTGGTCAATGCTGTTGATGATGATGCTTTCTTGTATTGATCCAGCTCTACCCCGATTGTATGGTTACTAGCGTTGCACATGATCTTGATAGGAAGAATCCAATCAGGAGGCTGTATGATGGGGCCCTTCTCAACTGACACTTCTCCCAATTTGGGACAAGGTGGAGCCCTTGAGATTCTCACGAACTCTAGCCATATCCGCGAGGCATAAACCAAAGGTTGTCCATGGACTGAGAAATCATCAAGGAATTCCTCCATGATGTTCTCGACAAGGACAAAGGATGTCCTTGATAATGGGAGAGAAGACAGGTGGAGGTAGATGAAAATTGACTAGTGCCTCACCACTTAAAGTGGGTGCTTGCATAGGGCAATTAATACCCACATGCAGGTGTGCCTACCTCCCTCATCGCATCATTCAGCCAAAGGTTGTTTGTCCGGTTCAAAGCGATACGATGGGTGTTGGGGTTGATCCCCGTCTAGTCTGTAGAGAATACCTTAAAACGGATCGATACTTCTCTAAGACTGTTGTAGCCTGCCGAGCCTCATTCTCTGTCAGTTTATCACTGATGATGACTGGCGTGCTGCGATTGTCGTGAAGAGGTTCATATCTCTATTCGAAGTGGAAGAGAAACATGTTCCAATCCAAGTGGCAGCAATCAGCAACTCTAGTGGAGGAGGCTGTGGTTCTCCACCATGTCAAGCTTGACTGCCCGGTTCTGCCCCTGGGATTGGGTGAGCATCTAAAAAATATGCTCATTGATTCTTCACGGGGTCTGTCTAGCCCTTCAGATGAGCATCTAAAAAAAATATGCTCATCTGATCGTGCAAGGCTAAACTCACTGATCGTGCAAGGCCGATCAGGATATTTTCTTTGTCAACTCTGAGCTATAGCTCGATCGTGATTAAGTTGACAAAATGCTCTATCGGTTGATCCAACAAGAAGATTATGTCACCTTCGAGGATATCGAAGATGTGGAAATCTAGGATCACTCTGCTGCGCCCCTCAGCCACAACTCGGATAATTCCTTTGTTTCCAACATCTGGCCATTGATCCCTTTCAAGTGCTTACGAAAGATCATGGACAACTTCTTGTGTGTCAGTCCCCTCAATAGGTGGAGGGCATTAAAGCTAAGGTCGACTAGCTTCTGCTTCCTCTGTCATTCCTTGCTCGTAACCGCAGATAGACCCTTGGTCTGCGGTCGTGACTTCCGGAATGAATTACTCAGACCTTGAGCGTGCACACCTAATGTGGCAGATCCTTAAGGGTATTCTCTTGGTCTGGGGGCTTTTGTTCGCTCACGTCGTGTGGTTGGAGGTGGTGGATCTAATGAAAGAGTGAGGATTTGCTGTTTGGTTCATGGGGAAGTCGGTGGGGGAATCAGAAAAACTGATTCTGAGGATGAGCACTGTGTGTCACTCTACCAACGAATCGTTGTATGAGCACCATACCAAACTTCTCCTAGGTTGCTCCAAGTAACTCATCACCTTGTTGATAAGTTGTCAATAGAGCTCTGAGCTTTGGGGATGGGATAGACAAACAGACAAACTTCAACCTTCACTTTGATCCAATCTCCTCGAACTCCTCTTGCACTCCGATTGTACCAAAACCTTGCTTCCCCCGTCAGAGAAAAATAGGAAGAGGTTCGTCTTGGTTCATCTCAGGAATGTTAGGAGAGAAGTTCTCCTCATCTATTGCAAGGAGAGTGAACAAACGATGGCAACGAGATTGGGGCGGATCACGAAGCCATCAGATAACGGGGTGGAAGGATGGTGGCAATTCCAAACACTCGCGAAATGGAACTGCCGGATAACTAGGAGAAAACTCCATGTGGTAGATGGTTATGGGGGTAAAGTGTACGGATAAAAAGATCCTATACTAGTGTTGCTACCGCTCCCCGGCAACGGCGCCAGAAAAGCTTGTTGGCACTCCTTAGCCTAACGAATCCGCAAGCGCACGGAGACCGCTGTAGCCTTTCACCAGGGGAATAAAAACCTGGATGTCAAATCCAAGGAACGGTAGACGCGACTAGTCTAGAATTTTCCTAACCGGACCCACCAGGGGAGAAAAGGGTAAAGGGTGTAGAGAGCTTAACCTTAGTTAGCCACTCATTACTCCAGACAACCTATCTTAATCTAACTTGATCTGATTTGACGGCTAGAACGGGAAGAACTCAGAACGGGGTGAGAGAGGGATTCTTCCGGGCTCAGCACTACTGTTATGAGTACACCCGAACGTGGTGGAATACAAAGGACGCACAGGACTGTCACCACCTGCCGCCTACCACTGCTGTTCCATGGGGTGCAACACAACCTGAGGTGGCTAGCCAGCACAGGCACCACGCCTAAGCTTTCAGCCACTGACCTCCACCCAACGCGAAGGGCTATAGATAAAACCCCAAACAAGAGTTGTTGTCACTCGCGCAGACTCAGGTACCCGCAGATCATAGATAGACAAGACAGGTTGCTGAAAGTAAAGAGTAAACTAATGAGATACTAAGGCAAGAGACCGAGGAACTTACTGAAGGTATCTCTGAAGCTTTATTCCTCGGGGGCGGAAGAATGTTGAGGGAAGGCCGAGATGACTCCCGAACTTCCTCTACAGGCTTGGCTGTCAACCAAGCGCTCACCCACTACTCTCCCTACTCTACTCTAAGATAGTAGACTACATCTTGAGCCTTCTCTTCTCTCCAATGGATGGTGTCTCTTGAGTGGGGGTGAAGGGCGCCTTTTATAGCCTCCAAGGGTGGAATCCTATGTAATTGTCACGCCATCATCTTGCTTAGCATCCACGCGAAAGGGGAGGCATAACGGCCACGGAAGTAGGCCGACTGGCCTCATCAAGGCCATTTGGCCTGGGTTGGTCGCCATCTGGCATCGCCTTTCTTGTGGACGCTCCTGATGCTGTCCTGATGACGGTTGTGGTGGCGTTCACCTCAAGCTCGACAGTTGGGGGCTGGCCGGCCTAGGGGAGGCCGTTCGGCCTGGACCTGGCGCCTCTCGGCCCTCCATTGCACCGACTCGCTCATCAATAGTTGCATGTTGTCCCTTGAGGCGGTTTTGGTTGCGTTGACTTGAAGTTGTCCGAGAATCCTAGGTAGGTGGACCTTCCAATCCATGGCCTAGGCATTTCGGTCTTAACTTCATTTATTCTTGTCAATTCTTGCTTGGGGGTCCATTGGTGACTCCCTAGGGTCCTTGTGCAAAGTTTAGAGCATTTTGGGGACAATTGTAGGCTGGTCGGCCTTGTCCAGGCCGATCGGCCTAAGTCAGGCCGACCGGCCTGGCAGGGTTCTGCCAACGATCTTCCGGACGAGAAACTTTTTCGTCCGGACTCCGAAATGGGTCATCCAAATATCCATTTCGATCATCTCGGAAAGCTCTTCGACATGGTGTTGTCAAATATGTGATTGGGGTCACTTTTGTACCATGTCCAAGTCTCCTTTGTCTCGAGATGAACTTTCACTTGTATGGCTTCACCAATGTTGATATTTATGCACCATACTATCTGTATTTCCTTGCAAAACATATTGGTGCACAAAACTTGTGTAACTCATTAGTATAAATGATATTAGCATGATTATCACTATATGAGCATGAAATCTGGAGAAATGTTGGCGGTAAAAGTCATTTATATCGACCGCCAACACTTATCCATCTGTGTACCCGCCACAAGTATAGCGTGGGACCCCCTCGAAAGCAGGGGTCTCCCGGCACCTCGATCAAAGACCGAGTTGTTATAAAATGCTTGTCCCCGCCAAGTTTCCCAAAAACACCTTCTCCTGCCGGTTTTATCCCTACATATGCCAAGAATCCTAATCCACAATATCCCATACGATGTATATTTATATATATATAGTAGGCAATCAAGGAATCAGGATATATATAAATAGGCTATGCATAGCTCAATCATCATCATCATGTAATAAGCAAAGCACTAGCATTCTACTCAGCAATGCCTAATAGGGCAAAGAATCAGGATGGGCGTGAACCTAGAGCATGGTCCTTAGTCTCTTCATCTTCAGCGTGGTCGACGTCGTCGAAGTAGTCGAGGTAGTCCGGGGCCTCCGGGGATCCTATTGGACGCATAAATAAATAAACAACGACAACTACTAGCAAATGAACTCCAAATGGGAACCAATAGAAAGCCAAATAATAGCAAACACTATTCTATCGTGTTTGTCATGATTTTAGAAAAATACTGAAACTGGTTTCATATTTTTCTGAGCTACGGTTGATTTATTATGATTTTCCAAAGTTTAAATCCATTTTTAGAATTTATTAATCATTCCAGAAAAAGGAATAAAAGTTAGATCACAAGTTAGCAGCTCGGAGGTGTCAGTCGTCGGCTCGGGGTTAAACCGCGAGTCGAGCAGGCAGATGCAACGGTCTGGGGTTGATGACATCATCACGGGCTCTGGTGATGTTATTGTTGACCTGGTCAAAGTTGACTAGGTCAACGGTCAAAGGGTCAACTATGGTCAACGGGTCAGGACTGACGGGTTAACGGCTATTGGGTTCCGCATGTCAACATGCGGGCCCACGGTCTGACGGGTCACTAACAAGTTAGCCACGTGGCGGCGGACTCGGCACTGAGGCTGCGCCACGTGTCGGGCGTGGGATGGTCGGCTTGGCTTTGTGTGGCAGTCACGTGATTGTGACGCAGACGCCACTCGGCTAGGTCTGAGATGACGAGCTCGATTTTAGAAATCCAACGCAACTGGTTTCGCGTCGATCGGAGCTAGGACGGAAAATATATGGATTTTCTAAGGTTTAACCCATTATAGATATTAAGAAAAAGAATTTATTAAAGAATAAACTCTTTTCTTAAAACTACAGGGGTTAGGTGTAAGACTACCCAGGTGGAAGGGTCGGCTTGTGAAACTAGGAAAGGCTAAGGGTCTAGATGTAAAACTACAGGGGTCAAACTATAAAAAGGGCCGGCCAGGGGGGTATCTGCAAAAAGGCAGAGGTGGAAGGACCTTTCCGCGATTAAAAGAAAGTCTAAGGGGTTTTCTGCAAAAGGGAAGGGACTCGGCAGGAAAACGGCCGGTGGCCGGCTGACGTCAGTGCTTGCGTCAGCGGCCGCAAAGGATCCTGGTGCGACCGGCTTCTTTGTGGTCAGATCGGTGGCCTGAGTCCGGGG
The DNA here is from genome assembly GCA_015476505.1 of Urochloa ruziziensis. Classification (NCBI taxonomy): domain Eukaryota; kingdom Viridiplantae; phylum Streptophyta; class Magnoliopsida; order Poales; family Poaceae; genus Urochloa; species Urochloa ruziziensis. Next base: position 3,431,484 of record CM027126.1, on the reverse strand, counting down.
TCGCACTGGAGGTGTTCGATCAAATGGCTAAAAGGGCAAGGCGCACGCCCAGGTCCAAAGTACGGCGCGGGGTTCGGTCCGGCGCCGGCGTGCAAGCGGCGGCGAGACACGGTGGCGCTACTGTGGCTGCGGCGCGACGGCGGCAGAGTGCGCAGCGGGAGGTGCGTGGCGCGGCGAAGCTCTACGCGGTGGCACAGCGGGCGGAGTGGCGCACGCGACGCAGGGGCGAGGCCCCCGCCGAGGCGGCCTGGCAGCGAGGTGGCGCTACGCGAGCTGCGGTGGAGCGCGTGCGGCTACAGGCGGACGGCGGCGGGTGCTGGAGCGCACGCGAGCGGACAGCAATCAAGGCACGCGCGGAGTGGCGGAGCAGAACGGTGCGTGGAGCGGTGGTGATGGAGTGCGGCGGACGGCGCATGACGCGTCGAGGCTCGGTGAAGATTTGGCGAAGGTCAGGGCGAGGAGACGGCGGCGCTGAGCTCCAGTGAGAAGATGCAAGAAGGCCAGGCACAACAGCGAACGCCAGTTGCGGTCTGTGGCTACGTGCACGCGACGTGGTGGTCTCGCCACGCTCATGGCGCGGCCATGGCGATCGGGCGGGATTCCCAACGTTTTGGGGCCGGCGCATGGCGACCACCGACGAGGTTCGGCTCTCGCAGACAAGGGCCAGCTTGATGGTGATCAGGGTTAGGGGGGAGCTACTGCACAGATATGGGGACACGATGGCCACGCACACAAGGAATGCGCGCGCGCGGCGCTAGGAAGTCGTGGGTCACGGCGTTGCCACGGGGGGTCGGCCGTGGCGGCGCACAGGCAGACAGCACACAAGCAGGCAACAAGGAGATGGGTAAGGCAGAGGCTTGGCAGGATGGCTCACCGTCGGGCTTGGTGGAGGGTAAGCCGGAGTAGGAAGACGGTGACGCGGTGGCGAGGTGGTGCTGTGCAGGTTCGGCGCGGTCACGGTGCTTCGATCCTCCTTGCGGCGGCGGAGGCGGACCAATGGGTGGACAACGGCTTCATGGCAGCTTCGTCGTGGCCTTCCCTTTGAGCTTGGTGTCGTCGTCGTCGCGGTCTTCAGCAGCTACGGCGACGCGGCACGGGCGGCCCCGGGTCTTCTTCTTCGCGGACGACCTCCGGCAATGGGTGGTGCTCCCGGCAGCGACGACGTCGTGGCCCGCGGACGTCTCCGGCTCCGCTTCCTCACGGCCGGCAGCGGCGGCGTGCTCCCCTTCTTCCCTCCTTCTCCTCCTCCCCTCTGGTTTCATCTCCTCTCTCTTCTTCGTGCGGTGCGCAGGCAAGAAAAAGGGGCAAGCCCCGGCGGCGGAGGGAGAAAATCACAAGAGGCTTGGGTGTTATAGCAAACGAGTGCTAGGGTTCGGTTGCTGATTTGCTTGGGGGCTTGCACGATGGGATCCTCGGCATCGTGCCCTTGGACTTGGACACGCGGCTCGCATCCGCTTCAGTGGCGGATGAGAAACTTCTATATTTTTTCACGGTCCAACAAGTATTTGTGTAGTCTGGCACATGTTCATCTGACTGGTCCAATATTCGTGGCTCAACAAATCGCCAACAAGGCAACGATGAGCCCAGCAAATCGGCCACGTCGTCGTCTTCTCACTAAGTAGGCTCGGTTTTTCCAAACCGTCATATTCTCCAATCTCCAACCTGCTTGAATTAAACATCTTATTTATAAGATTCTCAAGCACAACAAACGTCAAATATGATGGCTAAATGTTAGGGGCGATTCAAGAGGACATGGAGGCAATAATCCCTTATTGAACTATCGCTAATTGCGTTTGTCGTGAAGCAGATAGCCTGGGATTTTTAGTAGTTTAGGTTGTGATTGGTTGCTTCGGTTACCAATAGCCTGGCTAGGATCTAGAGCCAGGCTAGCTCAAGCCTGGTTTAGGTAATGCAATGAGTCATGTTTGGTTGCTTGGCTTCGGTTAGCCTGATTTGTGTATGACTATTTTTGGTTGGGTGTATTGGCTTGTATAGAATCACCTCCTTCTTCCCGGTAATCTTACAACCCTCCTCTTTGGTTCTTTCTTCCATTCCTCCCCTTGTCCCTCCAGTGAGCAGATCAGGCCACCGGCCAAAATCCAACTTCCACCGGCCACCATTCCCAAATCACGTGCACATAAGCCTCCACCACATCTCCTTCTACGTCCCGACGCTAACACCTCAAGCTCGGGTGACCCGACGGCTGGAATCTGTTGGAATTAATGGGCCTAGCCCATTTATTCCTCGATAATAAAGAATTAAAAGCCCACTAATTAATGTTGACAATAAATGTGATTAATACCGTATGGGAAATAAGGAGAATCTCAACCAACTTAAATGTGGACTATGGGTACACCGCTTGTGAAGTTGGCTAGAGGAGACCGGCTAGCCAAACGAGCGCGCGCGCTCGCTTGCCTACGCCGAGCCGGGCCAAGGCCGAGGCCGAGGCCGAGGCCGTGGGCGTGGGCGTGGCGTGCGTGCCTGAGCCTGAGCCTGAGCCTGAGCCTAAGCCTGACTTGCATGGCGGGGGGAAAGGTTTTGTACCGTTGGAAGTTATTCGCAATAAAGTGAATTCATTGGCTGATTGATTTTCCTTCCTCGAATTGAACCCGTCCAGGTGCATTCCCCCTTGCCTCCGCCAGCAATATATAATCTCCTTCCTTTCTCATCACAAGGTTACCAAGTATCACACCCTCTGTTGTGCCCTTCCATTTCCATCGCCGGCCTTCTGCGCGCACAGGTCCGGCGAGAGCAGGTGCCTCCTTTCCGGTTGCCCTCAGCGACATCCTGCTCAGGGATAGCCGGGCAATCAGGTTTCTGGAGAGCGTCTTCACGCGACTGCTCGCCAGAACTGTGTCGCTTCACCGGCACATTGTTCATCTTCCTCTCTGCTAGCTGCGATCGACTACTCCCGATGGCCGTACTGTGTTCCCCAAGTGAACAGCGCGACTACCATCCAGAAGGCCATCTGCACTGCATCAGCCGTCTTCCTGCATCGCATTCGTACGGCTACATCGACAAGGTCACCTACGAGAAACACCACTGAACAGGTGAATTCCAGTTGATAACAGTGCAACCGGTGGCTCGTCACTGGTCCACTCTTTGGGTATAATCTGATACCCCTCTTCGTCATTTTGTTATTTGTGTTCTTATTTAAATATGAGTTAAATCTGAACACTTGCACATATCTGCTATCACTTATTTTAATCATGAATATATTGCTGAATGCTATGTTTAATTTTGGAATTAAAATGTCACCGAAATTACATAATTTTCTAACAATCCAAAAACATGATAGTAATGATAATTATATTGAGAGGCTTTCGGTCGCTCAATTTGCTTCAACCATTAAGCCCAACGTTTTTTATGGCAATAACTATATTCGTTGGCGTGAACGGATGGTTTTGTGGCTGAATGCTATGGGTATCTTAGACGTGATCAACGGGAAACCCACCGAGTGCAGTTCCGAGCAGGGAACTGTATTTGAGGCTCGGGACAGTTTCTTCCGTGGTTGCGTTCTTGGTGTCATAGCACCACACCTCATGGATCCCTTTCTTAAGCATAAGACTGGGAAGGAGATGTGGGATGCTCTTGAGGCTCAGTATGGAGCTTCCGATGCTAGTAGTGAGTTGTATCTCATGGAACAGTTCATTGACTAACGAATGGTGGAAGACCATTTGGTGGTAGAACAAGCAAATGAGATACATCTACTAGCAAAGGATCTCACGTGCTGCAGCAAGGACAATCCATGTGTGCTTCCTGACAAGTTTGTGGCTGGAGCTATCATCTCTAAGTTGCCACCTTCTTGGAGGGATTTTGCTACCTCACTGAAACACAAGAGACAGGAGTTCACCATTGATGGACTTATTGGGACTCTTGATGTGGAAGAAAAGGCGAGAACAAAAGACACACGTGGTAAGAGAGTCGTTGGTGCGAGCACTAACTTCGTTCAGAAAAACATGAACGCTCGTACAAACAATTCCAACAAGGGCAAAAAGAAACCACCTAAGCCTCAGAATGTTGGAAAGACTAAACAAACCACTGCGTTCAAGAAGAAAAAGGGAAACTGCTACGTGTGCGGCAGTGAGGACCACTTTGCTGGAAAGTGTCTGGACCGTAAAGGGGCAAAGTCCGCCAATATGGTTGTTAGCGAAAATGGAGGAACATCGGGGTACGGTAATCATTTACCTACAGTTCTTTCAATTATGTCTTCACCCGAGTGGTGGGTCGATACTGGCGCTAATACTCATGTGTGTGCTGACATTTCCTTATTTTCTTCTTACCAGGTCGGAGGGGCTACCTCCTTGCTGATGGGGAATGGCACCCATGCGCATGCTCTTGGTGTTGGTACGGTCAATCTGAAGTTTACTTCGGGAAAGATCGTGCAGCTGAAGAATGTGCAGCATGTCCCTACAATAAAGAAGAACCTTGTCAGTGGCTCTCTACTGTGTAGAGATGGTTTTAAATTAGTTTTTGAATCCAATAAATGTATCGTGTCCAAGTTTGGAACATTTGTTGGTAAAGGTTATGATAGCGGAGGTCTGTTCCGCTTTTCCTTAGATGATGGTTGCAATAAAGTAGTAAACAATGTTGTTAACATATGAATCAAATGTTTGACATTCGAGGCTTTGTCACGTTAATTTTGGTTGCATGACACGACTAGCAAATTTGAGCTTAATTCCAAAAATTACCTTTGTCAAAAATTCTAAGTGCCTTGTGTGTGTTGGATCAAAACAAACTCGCAAGCCTCATATGGCTGCCGAGGCAAGAGACTTGGCACCTCTAGATTTAATTCATTCCGACCTATGTGAAATGAATGGTGTGTTGACAAAAGGTGGCAAAAAATATTTCATGACACTAATCAATGATAATACTAGATTTTGTTACATCTACTTATTAAAACCAAAGGATGAAGCATTCCATCACTTCAAAATCTATAAAGCTGAAGTAGAAAACCAGTTGGAAAGAAAGATCAAAAGGGTTAGATCGGATCATGGTGGAGAGTACTTCTCAAATATCTTTAATTCATTCTGCGAGGAGGACGGTATTATTCATGAGAGGACGCCTCCCTACTCACCCCAGTCAAACGGGGTGGCCGAAAGAAAGAATCGTACTCTAACAGACATGGTTAATGTCATGTTAGACACATCGGGACTTTCCAAGGAATGGTGGGGTGAGGCTATATTGACCACATGTCATGTCCTAAACCGTGTTCCTACAAAGAACAAAGAGATAACACCATTCAAGGAATGGGAGAAGAAAAGGCCAACACTTTCCTACTTACGAACTTGGGGTTGTCTGGCCAAAGTAAACGTGCCAATCAACAAGAAACGCAAGCTTGGACCAAAAACAGTAGATTGTATCTTTCTTGGTTACGCTTTGCACTGCGTGGGTTATAGGTTTTTGATAGTAAACTCTGGAGTACCTGACGTGCAGGTCGCTACAATAATGGAGTCCAAAGATGCTACATTCTTTGAAAATATATTCCCTATGAAAGATGGAACAAGTTCATCTAGGCATGAGATTATCGAGGATGATGTCTCCACTGAGCCGATAGAGCACAATGAACACACATGTGGAACATCCTGAGGAGGATAACAATGAAGCTCCTAGAAAGAGCAAGAGACAGAGGACTGCCATGTCCTTTGGTGATGATTTCATTGTGTACCTCATCGATGACACAACCAAACCATAGAAGAGGCATATTCATCTCCTGATGCTGACTATTGGAAGCAAGCAGTTACGAGTGAAATGGACTCGATCATGACAAATGGTACATGGGAAGTTGTTGATCGCCCTTATGGGTGCAAACCTATAGGGTGCAAGTGGGTGTTCAAGAAAAAGCTTAGACCTGACGGTACTATTGAAAAGTACAAGGCTAGGCTTGTGGCCAAGGGTTATACCCAAAAGGAAGGAGAAGACTTCTTTGATACTTACTCACTTGTTGCTCGATTGACCACAATTCGAGTGTTACTTTCCCTGGCTGCCTCCTATGGTCTTCTTGTCCATCAAATGGACGTAAAGACAGCTTTCTCAACGGAGAGTTAGAGGAGGAGATCTATATGGATCAGCCAGACGGGTTTGTAGCAAGAGGTCAAGAGGGAATGGTATGTAAGTAGTTGAAGTCCTTGTATGGCCTCAAGCAGGTTTCGTTGCTAACGAAGCCGATAAGTGTGTACTATCGTTTCAGTGGGGGTGAATGAGTAATTCTGTGTCTGTATGTGGATGACATACTGATACTCGGGACAAACCTTAATGTTATTAAGGAAGTCAAAGGATTTTTGTCTCAAAGATTTGAGATGAAAGATCTAGAGGAAGCTGATGTTATCCTAAATATAAAGCTGGTAAAGGATGAAAATGGTGGGGTGACTCTGTCACAGGCTCACTATGTGGAGAAGATGTTAAGTCGCTTTGGCTATAGCAATCTTAAATCTGTCTCAACACCTTATGACGCCAGCGTAATCTTGAAAAAGAATAAAAGGATAATGAGAGATCAGCTGAGATATTCTCAGATCATTGGTTCATTGATGTATCTAGCTAGCGCCACAAGACCTGACATTGCTTTTGCTGTAAGCAAATTGAGTCGGTTTGTATTAAATCTGGTGAGAT